>VZSG01000198.1:556801-577269 GCA_013398315.1 Nothoprocta pentlandii | reverse complement strand
TCTGGAGCAGGGATCTTGAGCACATTCCTCTGCTCCCGCGTTTCTCTGCGTTGGGACCCAGTCTGGAGCAGGGATCTTGAGCACATTCCTCTGCTTTCGCGTTTCTCTGCGTTGGGGCCAGGTCTGGAGCAGGGATCTTGAGCACATTCCTCTGCTCTCGCGTTTCTCTGCATTGGGGATTTCAGGGTTTCGTTAACTTCTCTCCAGCTGAAAGACAGCAGCAGTGCCCCCCTCCAGGCCTGGCTTTTCCCATACAGTTTTGCTGTTGACTCTTTATCTGTAGCTGCATTTGACGGTGACCCCTGTCCTGCCCCTGTGTGACATGTCTCACCCATCCTTGGAGAAGGAAGCGGTGACTTCCCGCAGCTCTGGCTGGCGGGCTCCTCGTGAGCTGCATGTTCATTCATGTTTGCTGGGCGGCCAGCCACAGCCTTGGAGTTCATGCAACTTCATGGATGTCAAACTGCGACACCCTGTTGTCCCCCCAGCAGTCTCTCTTGTTTTGTTTTGCTTTTATTAGCGTAGCATCAGGAAAGCTCTTACTACACAGTTTGTGTTTTTCTTTTGCTGGGAATAAATGGAAAATAGTTGTCAGTCTGGGACGTTTCACCAACACTGAATGCAATTGCTTTTTGTCTTCAAAGGTACTTTGGGGATTCAGCTGATTTTTTCAACAGCAAACAGAAATCACATAGCTGTACAGCTCCCTTAGTCTTAGAAATTGTTCATCTACCAGGCTCTCCTGCTTCTGTTGCATTCCTGAGCTTTTTCTATTGATGACAATCAGTAGCTGCATATCTGAGGAACAGGTGAATGTACATGTCACTAACAAGAGGTAAATGGCTGTTCAGAGCAGGTTGGTTTCACAGATTTCCACTTGTCTTTGCCTTTTCTTTTTTTCTTGGATAAATATTCTGCTACATATGTTATTCTGCTCACCTTGAATGTGTCTGAAATAGCCAATTTCTCATCAACATATTTTCAGCATTTTGCAATGTCAGATGTTGCTTCCAGCTGTAAGATAAATTATTTTTTATACTTCTTTAAAGAAAAAGCAATTTAGAGCATTTGCATCTGCAGAAACAGTAGCTCCTTGTGGAGTCCAGCACCCGAGAGGTGCTTGTTTTTATACACTGTTGGACTGTATCAAAGGCAGTATTGCAGAGTAGTTAATGATTGCCTTTTCATGTCAGTTTTAAAATTTTTGTGGAGTGTCTTTATTATTCATACCAATCTGTCTTTTAGATCATCTTCCATAGACACTCCAGATTAAATTTTCTTCATTATCATTATAGAACTAGATGAATAAGTGGCACATCTGTTCATGAAGTGGTTTATTATCTGTTCAGATGAGGTTTTGCATGAATAGCAGGAAGAATGACTTAAATATGGAGCAAATGCATACAGGTTTATGCATAATCTTAAATTCATAACCAGTAGTGCTAACTCGAGGAATCTGATTTTGTACTGGAGAAATAATTATTAACTAATGCTCTGGGACAGTTTTTCCTGAGGGAAAGCAGAGGGACAAGACCAAACAGAAAACAACCTGAATATTTAATAGCATTATTGAAGACCTACACATTGTTTAACTTATTCCATCATTGCAAAGTCAACCTTTAAATATTTTATGTTTAATGTTACTTATATTTAACTTACAATTTTAATATAATATTTAATATTATTTATATTATTAAAATATTTCATAAACCATAAACCATTCTAGCCACGTAAAACCAAATTGCACCACTAAATCTGTTTCCCCAGAAGCTGTTTTCCAGTTCCTTTACAAGGAGGACTCCAATCATTTACAAGGGAGGACTCCAATCATTTGTCCGTGGTGCAGAGGATAGCAGTACGTTTTGAACACCCATGTTTTAGTGATGCTTGCCCCAAACGTTCCTATCTTGTAAAGCCCACGCCGCCACGTTTGTGTTCCTGGGTTGTATTCCTTGGCTGTGCTTGTCCCACAGCGAGGGTTAGAAAGGTGGGGAGCAGGGCAAAGCAATTAATTCTGAATCTTCTGATTACTTAGCTCCACTCTCCGGTACGTTGTGTACCGACAGATGTGGCGAGGGCAAAGCCATCCCCTCGGAAGCCCTTGGAGGCAGCTGGGGATGGACAGGACTGCCCTGCTCCCTTTCCAGGGGAAACTGTCCCTTCTTTCAATATTCACCTGAAGTCACAAGAAGGATGGATCAGTCCTTGCTAGGTGCCAAGGTGAGGCAGGAGAGGGAGGAGTATTGGACACCAGAGGGGAAGACGTGTCTCCATTTGGGTGCCTGAGCACAGTGTGATGCCTTTAATGACTTCCTGCAGCTTGGGGAAAGTGAAGCATCAGGTTCTTATATGATCTTTCTATTTTTATTCTGTAGATGTGAGATGTAAACAGATTGCATGTAAAATACGGACCCATGTAACACAGAGGAGTTCCATCTTGAGCTGCAAGTGAGAAATCACTTGAGCTGCAGGAGCTGTCACAGTATACAAGGTTGCCAGGAACAATCAATGAAATTATAGCCTTGTACTGCAGGGTTGTTTATCTGTTATTATGGAAATAAGGAACCATCAAAACTGTTGGAAAAAAAATTGAGGATTGCGGTATGCACAATTTTAGAATATGACAGCAATATTTAATCATGCTATTCTGACATGTTCTGTTCAAAAGAAGTCATAAGCTTCTACTGCAGTTGCCTGTGTGTAGCTGAAAGGCTAACAATTAGTGTTACTTATTACCTGTTACACAAGAACAAATCTGGAATACCCTATGCTGATTCGGAAGTCTTAAATCCCTAGAGTAGAATAAGTACTATAACAAACAGAGGTATGTTTGTTATTAGCATGTCATCTCCCATGCAGAACTCATAGTGCATCAGATGCATCAAATTCTGGCATGTGTTAATGCTTTTCTCATGTATAAACCTATTTTATATGGATATGAATCAGTACAGGATCTTCTAAAACAGTCAACAGAGGTAACAGCACTTGACCGAGATCTTGATAAAAGGACGAATCTAGACCTCTTCCTTCATACAACTTTATATCTAAAGGACCGATTTGAGAAGCTAAACACACACGGGGCATTCACCATATCCATCCTCAGACTGATGAAAAACTTCATCCTTCTTCTGTAATGAAAAAGAGCTCCTTCAGGAGGAAAATCAAATACCTAAAGCTTGGACGCTTCTTCAAAACACTTTTTAAACTATCCTCCCACATCTCTGACAGTGTAGGGAGATTAGACTTTGAGTGATGAGATGATCCTGCAGAAAAGGTGTGGGGGGTGCCTGGACTAAGCCTGGAAGAGCATGGACTGGTGCCTGGACACGGCAGTCCGGACAGAAAAGACAAAAAGAATTCCAGAATTCTGTAGTGTCTGCTCATGTCTGCTTCTTGCTGAACCTACTCACCTGTCAAATTTTAATTTTAATGTATTATTTTATATCTCAGAGATTGAATGTGCCCATCATGTAAGTAGTTGTCCTTCATTTCAATGGGAATTGTGTGTAAAAGGAAAGAATGACAGACATTAAGTGCAATATGGAGCTGAGGGCTGATTTACAGTACCTGAGAGTCTGGACCAGTGGTGTTGTAGTCTAGAAACATTTGGACTCTTGAATCCTTTATTTAATGAAGGGGAAAAATTGCTCAGCTAATCCTATTGCTGTCTAGAGCTGTGCAGAAGTGCTTAAATTCTATCTGAAAATAAGTAGGAAGTGATCATATAATGTATTATTTAAAGAACAAAATTATTTTACACTTGAGACTTTCCTCCTAATAAGGCATTATGAGCTAAACTTCAGACTTGAGCTAAAAGCTGGATAAAACAGGCATTTCCAGCCTGCAGGATCAGACTGGAGGAATTAAATTTCTTTTAATTAAAACATTCGTAATTTCAGTAAATAAGAAGAATTCATCATTGACATTTTCGTAAACAGTATAAACAGCTCTAAAGGTGTGTTCACACAACACATCAAATATTTGGGTTTTTTAGCTTTTCTTATTTTTCAGATTTTACAAGGTGGAAGATCTTTACTGTGGCTTTCATAAAGAATATGATTTATACCTGAGTTGCTATTGCAGCAAGTTTAAATATTAAAAAAAAAAAAAAAAAAAGTACAGATTAGCCTTAGGCTGTTATTTATGTGGTCTGTCACACTGGCAGATACTGTACAGAACATTTTTGCCTACCTCCTGAGCAGAGTATCAATCACCTCAATTCCTGATAAGCCCTAAGGAGAAGAGTATTTACCAGTATCTATTAGAAGAGTCTAAAAAAATATCTCTAGAAATGACACTTTTTATAGAGAATGTGATCTAGCTGGAAAATATCAGAAGCTTGATGTTTTCTCTCAAAAAATCTCTCTTGTTTCCTTGTACAGTTTTTTGTTATCACAGCAGCCAAGTACTTCTGTGTTCTTAGTTTAGGGGATTCCTTTTATATCTTTCCAAACCAATTCCGTGAGGGAAGGCTGCCGCGTTGCAGGTTCCAGGAGGGGATTCCGGGAAGCGGGAGCGTTCTCTCTTGGCAGGAATCCTCCACCGAGCTGCGAGGCTGCCGCTGCTGCCCTGCCTCCCTGGGGTGGCGGTGGGACACGGTGGGACGCGGTGGGGCGGGCGCCGTGGCCGTACAGGTGGCTTCTCCGTCACAAGGTGACGTGGTGGCTTTGCCTGGCGCAGGTCCCTTCCCGGGCTGGCTGCTGTCAGGAGCAGTAGGGCCTTGGCCTGGCAGGAGGCACGCAGGTGACACCAGCAGCGTCCCCATGTGGGTGGTGGCACCAGCAGGTCCCCAGCATGGGTGACACTGGCAGCGTCCCCACGTGCGAGGGGGTGGCACCGACCAGTCCCCAGTGCTCGGGGAAGGTCCGTGGGCTCCCGGGTGTTCTGGATGTTGTGTGGGTATGAGCTGTTCTTAGATGCTGAGTCAGCTGCTCAGTGGAGATGATGGGTTTCAGGAGATACGTACCTCTGTGAGGAGGAGACATCATGGGTTGTGAACCTCTCCTGTGACTTTCCATTCCCATCGTAGCACATAAGCAATAATAATCCTAAGTGATTATTTCCCTTTTGCTCCATTTTCAGGGCCAGTGATCGCTGAACCCTGCTGCTCTGAACCTGTTAACGGTGCATCCAGTTTTCCCATAACAGCATCAGCAAGACAAGAACTGTCTCTGCCTGGACATAGATGATGAACAGGTGTAATAATTTCATCTGGAAAGAGAGATGTTTCCTGTCTCATGTCAGGTAAAAAATACATAAAAGCATTCCCAGGAAGCTGAAGTCAGTAGTACTAACACATTTGCAAAAAGTGATGTGGATGGGGGACGGACTGTACCTGGTGTGAAACACTTGGAGCAGCTGGGAGCTTTCCTTCCTCCAATAACCTGGCGTGCAGTACGGTGCTGCTCTTCCTTGACTTTCCCTTTTACATTTCACAATTGGGGGAAAATAGTTTAAATTTCTGAACTTGGAGACGAGGAGAACAAATACACACTGCTGGTAATGAGAATAAACAAACTCCTGCCTCTCCCCACAGTCAGGACAAGGAGGCAGAGCTGCACGTTTCATAGCAGCCGTGGCATTTTTTTTGTTACTTACCTGTATCAGCACAATGTTCAAAAAACAATGTGACATTAGCCAGGGGGTACCAAGGTTTTCTGATGGAGAGCATCATGTAAATGCTCATAGACAGGCATTTCCTGACCTTCCAGGAGATGTGATTCAAAATGAGGCTACATTTCTCCTGCTTTAATCTCTCTTTTTTTCCTTCCAGATCCATGAGTTTCTAGAAGCCTGAACACCAGCTACATGGAGCGTTTCCTCTCTGATCGATGGGGTTATTGTTTGCCTGCTGGTGCTGCTGCGCTGCCTCCACATGCAGCTCTGCGTGGTGCCTCTCCGGCTCCTGGAGGCAGGAGGCAACCGCAGGAGGCCCTTTGCACTGCATCAGAGCCTGTGTCTAATACAGGCACAATCTGATGGGGACGACACAGTAGCAGCAGCGCGGAGCTGAGCGCTCGCGCTTGCCTACATTGCTTTTTGTTGTGCTCACTTTTGTGGTTTTTATGTTTTACCCTGAGCTCTCTCGTTTAATCTGTGATAAAATAGCTAACAGTGAAACGTGCCTCGTTAGAGGCGACCGCTGCTCAGGGAGGAACGTTGTGGTTTATTTTAGCCGCCGCTCTCGGAGCCAGCGTTGCCTGGGACGGTGCCGAGCGGCCACCTCGCGCTCGGCCCCCGCACTGCTCCGTGTGAGGACCCTGCCCTGGCCGGGCCTGGGGTGCCCCTGCTCCCCCAGGGAGCGGTGGGGACGGGGGCTCCGCTGCCTCCCGCGCTGCCCCTCTGCTCAGCACTCCGCAGAAGTGGCAGCGAGCAGGAGCCCAAGGCGGCCAGAGCGGTAGGACGGGCCCTGCTTCCCTCAGCGCAGGAAATGTGTGGGGACGGGCAGCAAAGTGAGGACAGGGCGGCGTGGTGGCCAGGACCACGTGGCGGCCGCGCCGGCCCCGCAGGTCCCTGCCAGCCCTGCCGGAGAATGGAGAGCACTCGTCTTCCATATACCGATGTACAGGGAATGGGGCCAGAACAGATGGCAGCGTGAGCAGCGTGGGGGTGCGGAGGCTGAGGACATTAGTCAGGTTTCCTGGCTGCAGTATATGTCAGCATTATTTTTGTTCTTTTCTTGATGTTGACAGTTTTCTCCTTGAAGGGAGAGACCAGGTTCGGTTTCTTTTTCCAGCACAGTATTTGCTCGAGAAGTGCCCAGAATTTCCTATGGCTAAATTTGACACCACATCCATTTAGCTGTAATAGTGAAAATCAGTGGGACTATTAAAGTAGATTATGCACTAATAATTATGCAAATATTCCTTCACTGAAACTATATAAAAAGAAAATCTCACAAAGATTTAGCAAATGGCTGTTATAAGGAGGGAAATATGTGGAATATGAAAATGAAGATCATTAACATCAAGGAGTTAGGGGAATTCTTTTGTTATCGTTTAAATACATGATTTGGGATACCTTTGAAGATTTAACCTGGGGGGGATAATTAGTTATAACAGAGCTAAAATGCAGGATGAAAATTGGGTCTGCCTGAAGAATTGATCACTGAAAAACAGATCTCACCTGTTTTGTTCTTTCAGAAAGAACTTAAAACCTTCAGAAACTTCAGAAAGCCTTTCTGTTCCTCCTGTAGTCTATTGTGCCCCTTGGATCCTGCTCAGACCCAAGATGATCCACAGAGGGAAGTCAATAGTCCCTCCGTTTCTTGGAGTAGCTTCCTGGCCTGCGAAGTGTTTGAGAGGCAGCACTTGAGGCCGGAGCTGCAGTGGCTGCTCGCGTCGGGTCCCGTGGGGAGGGGACATGGGCTGCGGTTCTGACCTGTGCTGCAGACCCGGCTGAATCCCTCACCAGAAGTTCACAGAGGATGAAGGCTGTCACTCCTCTCCTCTTCGCATCTCTGTCAAACAGAATGACCAGCTGCACTGCCAGTTACTGGAGGAAGGAGTATTGATACTGCCATGCAGCACAGGCGTAACAAGGGCATGAAGCGGGAGCAGTGGTGAAGAGATGAAGAATTCATGTTCAGTGCCATTTGCCCCAGAGATAAAGGAAGATGTGAGTATGAAAAAGTAAGTTACCAGGGAAAACCTTCAGGCTTGCGTTAGCTGGAAGTTGCATAGGCAAGGATGGGGTGGCAAAGACTGGAAAGATTTCTTGTAAAAAAATAATTGGATCAATAGAATAGATTTGTGGACAGCCTAGAGAGCTAAATTGCAATCTAGTGACACATAGGAGGCAGGAGCTGCATATGGGAGAATTGATGCAAAAATGAGAGTCATAAGCAGGATACGAAGTTAAAGGGAAAGCAGAGACAGGGAAAGAAGTGATTGAAGGCATCTAAACATCTGAATTTCGGAGGATTAAATCTTGGTTCTGGTCAGGGCTATTTTTTTCCCTTAAAACTTTTATCAGGAAAGAAGAAAGGTTATTGGGGGTTGTTCTTTATTCCTCTACTGCTGCTGCCACTAGTGCTCATTCAGCAAGTCCCTTGCAGGGCCTGTGGGGCCTGTTGGAGTGAGGTTTGATCACCCTGGGCAGTGACAGACAGGGTGGTGTGTGGCCTCCCGGACGCCGCCAGCTGGGAGGAGCAGACCCTGCCACGGGAGCCGCAGGTTGGAGGGGGGAATTCTGCTGCAAGAGGCCTTTGCTCTCGTGCGCTGGAGCTGCCTGTCCTGGGGCTGCTTCTGAAGGGGCAGAGTGGCCGCAGCAAGGCCATGGGGCTCCTTGGCCCTTCAGAGGGAGCGGGGGTGTTTGCAGAGGAAGCTGTGAGTAGTGCGTGGGGTGTGGGCCAAGTTACCCGTGTGCTGACATGGGTGAAATGCAGCCTCCCCCCCGCTCCCGGACATAGGCCTGCAGAGCGGTGCCTGTGCGGGCAGGGGCTGCCAGCAGCGCGTGCACCGGCATGAGGATGAGGATGAGGAGGGCAGGGGTGTGGAGGGGTGCCCAGCGCGGCTCAGCTCGGCCCCAGGCTCGTGCGCCCTGCGGAGCGGAGCCCGTTTGGGTGGCAGGGGTGGCTGCAGCATCCACGTTAATACTGCTCTTAACGGCGGGATTTGGAGAGGCAAACTTCGGATTCCTCTGCTGCTGCCCGCGTGGGCAGCGACCTTCGCTGTCGCCCATCCTGGGTTATACTTCAAGGTTTAGCTGTAATTTAGAAGTCCAGACGCCAGACAGCATTAGCTGGCAGTCACACATAGGTTATTCTTAGCACAGCCCTGCAGCCTCCCCGTGTCCTCTGCATTCGTTACCATCGTGCCTAGAGCCGCCTTTGTTACAAGAAGGGTGTTTGAGCAGGGGCACCCTCCGGCTCTCCTGGTGTGGCCGGATTTATTCCGTAATGAGAGGGAGCAGGGAGGACTCCGGTGGCAACAGCAAGAATCGGGTTTCTTGCCTCTTGGTGGCTGTGGGTGTCCTGAGCACTCGTGGTGGGGCAGCACGCTGGGTGTCCAGCCCGGCACGTGTGTGCGTCGCCACCTCCACAAGCCAAATCACAGCCAAGCAAAATGCTGCTGTTGGTCAGGGCTCACAACAGGCAGAGCAGCTCCTGGCAGCAGCAGAGGGAACAAGATGAAATGCTGCAATTCGAGGGAACGATTGTAGCTCAAGATCAGTTCTTTGGGGCAAATGGTGAAAGGAAAAGCTCTGCGCTATATGAGTAGCACCGTTCATTCTAGCACTGGTAATATCATTAAACTACGTGCTATTCCCAAAACATTATGTTAAAATTGCACACATTAGGTGTCTTTATTGAGTTTTTAAAAATAACTAGACTAGCTTAATAATCGTCGCAGCTAGCCCAGGCAAGGTTATAGACAAAGCAGAAATTACATTTTCAGCTACTGAAATTACATTTCAGGGCCTGAAAGGGCCCCTCAGCCTTCCCGGAAAGGGACTGGGGCGTAAGAGGCTGGCTGAGGTGGTCGGGGTTAACGTTTGTGACTAAATAAAAGAGAACCAAAATGCTGATTTATCTTCCAGGGGACAGCCAAGGTCATTCCTGTGAGGAAATCAATGCGCGTAGCCCATTACTTAGAGCCCTTTATCTGCTCCTGTTCATCTGTTGTTCTGCCTTATCTTCTTTTAATCTCAATTTATAAAGAGGGGAGCGGGGGCTGGGGGGAAGGTAGTGATGTTAGTCTCTCAGTTCTCTCCTGTAAGCTGAGGGCACCTTCCTCTTGCCCAGTGAGAGCAAAGGGCAGGATGAGCTCTGCTGGCGCCGCCTTCTCCCTTGTCGAGGTCTTCGTCTCAAGCTCTTTGCTTGGTGATGCTGCTCATGGAGCAAAGTAACTTGGGCAGCTGGGTGCAGTAACTCCATTCAGCGCAGAGACGTGCTCAGGACTCGGGCAGCCTCTGTCTTTCCCTCTCCCCCAAGGCCTCGCAGCGAGCGGCTGTCGCGTGCGCCTAGAAGCTGGTGCAGAGCAAAGGAGGCAGCTGCCGGGCCGAGCCCCGCGCCTCCCCCCGGGAAGAACCTTGATCTGCTTTTGTGGCTGCACCTCCCTCCATCAGGAGATCCCAGACCTCTCTAGGTCATCGCTGTCTTGGTTGCAGAAAGAGGGTAAATTCCTAATCTTGCAGTCTGCAGGATTTCAGGATTATAGAGAGGTGTGTGTTGGGGGAGAGGGGGGTGAAGCAAACCCTGCAACAGTCCCATACTTTTATGTCTAGCAGCCCAGCAAACCCATCTGCTAAATAATTTTAGGCAGTTGAACAGTGTGGAAGCCGAGGACCTTTGTGGGGCTCCCTGGAGGGAGCGGGGCTGACGCGGGAGCTTCCCTGCGCGCTGCCCTCCCAGCTCCACCTCGCGGTGCCTGGACCTTCAGGGAATCCCAGGTAGTGGCTTGGTGAGAGTCAGCGCTCAGACCTGAAACTGGTCAGTGTTTTGCTTCAGTAAAGACTAAGGAAGACCTGATAAATGGTTTTAGATTTGGCAGCTTGGTGCAGCACGGGTGTCTAACTGGGAGCTAGGTAGGATGGAATCTTTTTTAGTATGTCCTGACCACTATTACACGGTGAACCCTAGAGGGAAATCCTAGAGCTGTGTCTCAGTTTTCCTCCCTGTAAAATGGGCATAAAAATTGAGCTTCATCTGCAAAGGGCCTTGAAGTCTAACAGGTCCCACGTCCAATAAAAAATACAGTGCTGTGTGCTTTTGGGGGGGAAAAAAAAAAAAGCAGCTTTCTAATGCGCAGTTTATGCCACAAACAGCATGTTTATAGTAGCAATATTTTTAGTTATTTTTAACAAGTCTCTGATGAAACCATTTTTCACAAGCTTTTCTTTAGGATGCAGCTAATTTACATGCAGTTAAATTACTTCATGTTTCATTTGATTTGATATGCTTTAAAAATGCTGAGCATTCTTGGGTAATTTGTCAGCCATTAGTGGTATTTTTATCATCGCCGCGTTGCTGCGTGACTCACCGGTAGCGGAGCAGCCCGGCTGCCGCGCGTGGCGGGGCTGGACGCGCAGCCCTGCGCGTTCCTGCTCGTGTTCCCGTCGCCGTTCCCATCCCGCCCCGCCACGCTCGCGGTGTTCCCAGGGAGCTGGCCTGGTCAGCGCTCGCACTTGAGCGTTCACGTGTCCGAGGGAGAAGCCCTGGTGTTTGTGGTGGGCCCCGAGCTGCTGGGGACGAAGGGCACGTTGTGTCTCCACTAGCAACGGGAAAGGGCCTGTAACTCATTCTGGTGCTGTTGCCTGTTACCTTTGTGGCTTTTCGGTTTGACTGTGCGCGCCTCTTGCCCCGGTGGGAGGGCGGCGCAGGCAGCAGAGCAGGGCAGCAGCACGGCGGGGACTCACCCAGCCCGGCGCTCCCGGAGCCGCCCTAGCCAGCGGCTGCTGAAGCCTAATGGGGGGGTCCCCAGGTACCCTCCCTTCCCGCGGCCTCTCCTGTCCCTGCAGCACGGCCGGAGCGCCGAGCTGGGCCGAGGCCTCCTGCTCGGAGCGGCTGCTGCCGCCGCCGCGGGCGCCTGAGCCGCGTATGCTCCACTCGAGAGCTGCTTCCCCCAGGCAAGGCAGCACAGCGGGACACCCCAGGACCGTCTGTGTATATAGAGAGCGTTCTATCTCACATTGGAGATGAACTCGATCCTCATTCAATTCAGGTCTTTCCTTCTCTAATTTTGAGGGATGCAAATTGCAAATCCCACGTAGTGCTTCCCTATTAAAATTCAGCTAAGCTGACCCAGTCTTTGGCTCTCATGCTGTCCTGGTCAACAAGGAACAAGTGAAGGAAACAGGTATCCTGACAGAGGTTATATACAGTCTGTGGGAACATATGTTCCCATTTTTCATTAACAATACTTCATATATCACAGCTTAAGTCCTGAAAATATAGTGAAGAGGAGTATCTAACCGAGACAACCGAGACTTCCCCGTTGCGGTGGTGAGGACAAGCCTTGTATTTCAGGAAGTGCTTCTCTCAGCCCTGGATTCGGGTGACCCCCCTGGTCTGTAGGAGGTATTGGGGTACGAATAAAGTGAAACGCTTGCGGCGTGTGGAAGGTCACGGCTCTGACACTAGCAGCGCTCGGGCACCAAGCGGCCTCTCCAGGAGGAATCTCCTCCCCGCGGTCACCCGGGCCGGCCGGGCTGCTCCGGGCCGGGGGCCTGGTTTGTACTTGTATTCTATTTTTTTACAGCTCTTAAAAAAGAAAATGCAGTAAATGCACTATTGCTTTTAAAAAGTATTCCAAATCACATTTGCTGTTTAGATTCTAATTTGGCATCTCTGAAGCTAACAGCACCACTGCAAAGGTCACGTGTTTCTGTTCCTAGCTTTGTTTACAATATATAGATTTAAGGGGTTTTGTTTTGTTTTTGATTGCCTTTATATAAGGAAACTGATTTATCCTGAAATTCATCATTCACCATCTGGGTTGTATTTCTCATCTGGGGGCTGAGGATGGCCCATTTGCAGCAGCCATGGCGTGTGCTGCCACGAAGAAAGAGCACTGCCTTTGCTGGACATGGACCATGATGCTTTTTCTCCCTGTCCTTGCAATTACCTGGGTTTAGGCAAACAAAGAGCGAATTGGGGGGGAAGGGGAGGGGGCGCTCATGTCACCCTCAGAACGGGAAAAAACCCTTCCTGTGGCCATTGCGCTGTCACGTGGACCGAGCTCAGGTTGGTCACTGAGAGCGGGTGACGTGTCCCTGGATGCGCAGGGCCGGGTGAGGGCCCAGCCTCAGCCCTTCTCTGCAGCCTTGTCCCTGCATTTCCCCACGGGCACGGGGCAGAAGAGCCGAGGAAGGGCTGGTGGCAGGGCTGGTGCTACTGGTGCCCGGCATTGAGACGGGCGCCGCCTGCCCTGCCCGGCCCTGCGGGGAGGCACCGGCCCCGCTCCCGCGGCCCTCGCGTCGCGGCTCTGCGTGGCCCCGGCGCTGCCGGCCCTGCCGAGGCGCGAGGGGCCCCTGGGGCTGCTGCCCGGCCCAGCCCCACGGCGGCCAGGAGCCGCAGGCGCCTCCAGCCGCGGCGCGCGAGGCGGAGGGGAGGCAGGTGCAGGGCCCAGGGCCGCGGAGCCGCGGCTGCCCTGGCAGAGCGCGGGCAAGGAGCACCGGGCCCGGCCTGGAGACCGTTGTTGCAGCGGGACGAGCGGTGGCTCCATCCCGCGGGACCGCCGAAGGGGCCCTGTCCCGGCTGGCTGTGCCCAGAGCCCTCAGCAGGAGCCCTGGCTCCGGGACGGTTCTGGCCCCTTGCGCCGGGCGAGGGCGGGCCGGCTGCTGGGGCGCCCCGAGGCCGCGGTGACGGCCACCCGTGCAGCTCCATGACCTGCTCAGACCCGGCTGGGAACGTACACGGGAGGGGAAACGATTCTTTGAGCTTATTTTCAAATCAAAAAAAAAAAAAAAAAGAAAAAAATTACATTTTTTGTTTATTCCAAACTGCCTTTTGTTAAAAATTTGACCAGTAAAGACAAAATCCATTAGTCACAAAGATCTTTTCCATACACAAGTGCAAGATCTTCACAGACACTTAGAGCCAGCTATTTCCACTTACTGGTTCCCAATAGCAGCACTGAACACACACAGTAATGCAGATATATGTCAGCAGAGAAAAAAAAAACCATCAACTTGGAGAAATCGCGTGTGTTGCTTCGAATACCGTGTGGCAGCAGCAGGAGCAGCGCGGGGCCGGGGCTCTGCGGCAGGCGGGGAGGCAGCCCGGGGCTGCTGGGCCCCTTCCCTGGCTGCGCTGGGGCGCTCACGGCCCCGGCTGGGCTCTGCCCACCTCCCCCTGGGGCGTTGGGGCTGGATGGGCACCACGGTACCGGCACTGGGTGCCCTAGGCCCGTGCGGCAGCACCGGGCGCCGCTCGGCGGAGGGGCCGCTCCGCACACAGAGCGCTCTGTGCCTGGAGCCTCCTGCTGCGCCTGCTGCTCCAGGGACGGGATCTGCCACCTTGCAGGAAGGCCCCGGCCGCCCGGGCTGCCTCTGAGGAATGGCCAAAGAGCAAAGATGAAAACCAAAAAAAGGGGGGGAGGGGAAAAAAAAAAAAAAAAGGCCTAGGACCTTGAGCAGCCCCAGGGAGCAGCCGCCTGGGTTGCTGCCTCTGCGGCCCCGTTTGCCCCCGCCGCCTTCCTCGTGGGGCTGGTCTCCGCGTGAGCAATCCCCACGCTGCCGGCTGCAGCTCCTGCTCTGCGGCTGCAGCAGCCCCAGCGTCGCGGCCGGTCCCTGCACTGGGTGCTGCAGCCAGGGCCGCCCACTCCTGCGCCCAACGCCCCCATGGCGCTGCAGTCCCCGGGGCTAAGGCGGCCGCTCCTGTGTCCCGGGCGGCGGCAGGTGAGAGGCGCAGAGGAGGGACGGCGCCCGGCGCAGAGCCTGGACAGCGCCTGGCTGGGCCCACACCTGCGAGGCCACGCGGCTTGGCCAGGTCGGGGCCGGCGGCAGCAGGAGGTACCAGCGCTGCGGGGACGGTAGCAGGATCCTCCCACAGCCCCGGATCATCCTGTAGCGCCAGGGCTGCTGCCGCCCTTGGAATAAAGCAAGGAGGGGAGAAACATCCCCACCTTGCCACTAACAGCAGCCTCCAAGGAAAGGGGAAACATGAAGTTAAACAGCAGTGAGGGAGCAAGCCTGCACACAGCTATACATGACAGGTAGGTGTGTATGTTTTTATATATATGATGGCTGAAGGTTATAAAATCATCGCATGTGCTCATGCCGTGGAAACGCGCTGCGTGTTTTGGACAGCAGCCCACCAAGCAGGCGCATTTTTGACCCCGCAAGCCCCCGGCCGGGCACCTCGGCCCCGAGCAGCTGGGCACTTCTGCCAGCCCTGAGCTGGCGCAGGAGCAAAGCAGGAGGCCCGGCCTCCACCTCATGGCCTCCACAAATGGTTCTTTATCAATAGTTCTCAGTAGCAGAGCTGGCAGGTGCTGGCCCTGCCTGTGCCCAGGGCACTGCGGGCACTTGGGGACTGGTTTTTCCAGAGTGCCTCTTTCTCTCTTGGTCTTGTGCTAGGGCAATAGAGCCGGCTAAAAGCTACTTTTTGTTTTTCTTGACATACCACAGTAGAAACAGTTCATGAGTTACATTTGCCAGTCACAGGAGTTAGTTGATGCGCATTTGTATTCACAGACTGCAGCATCTTGACCCCACGGCGCTGGTGGGACGGACAGCACGGACATGCACGCGCGGGGACCAGACTCGGGGCTGGCGCTACGGCATGAAGCACATCCATTTCTGTACACACCTTCCCGTACGACTGGCTCTGAACACTTGTTTGTTCTCCAGTTACACGCACGCTGCCCCCCAAAGAGCGACGGAACAGTTAGTTTTGTACAGGAGCCCGCGCGGGGAGCAGGGCTGGAGCCGCTGCCGCTCCATCGCGGCCCTGCGCGGGGGCGGCCGCACACGGGACCCGCAGCCCGAGCGAGGCCCTCGGCTGCGGCGCCACGAGGCCCCGCAGGGCCCAGCGCCGGGAGCCTGTGTCCCACCCGGCAGCTGAGACCCGCCCCGGGAGGTTCTATGGTTTACAGGCTGCAACAGCAAACTTTAAAAATGATGCTGAGCTGAGTGATAGTGATGCCAAGAAAAATAAAAATCTTTTTTTTTATATATATATAATATAGGTCATTTGAAAGTGCTTCTTTTTGTTCTTTTACTATAATCTACAATATCCCCTTGGGGCTTAAAGCACCCCCAGGCCTGAGCAGGGCTCGCGCCACCATCCCTGCGGGCCCCAGGCCAGCACTGCAGGACAGGGCACAGGGGGGCTGCGATGCCGGGGACATGGGACTGCAGCCGCAGGCCGGTCCTGCTGCCACGCGGGGCCGAGCGGCCTCGGCCACAGCCGCACCCGGGGCGCCCGCAGTCAACCCTGCAGCCGCAGCCTCCAGCGCCGTCCCGACACCACAGGGCCGACCTGTGCGTGCGGCCGCCCAAGCCGGGACTGAGTGTCCCTGCACTGGCACTGAGGGGCTTCGTACAGGGTGGGGAGCGTTGAGCCGCGCTCCGGCTCCCCAGCCCCAGGTGGTGCTTGGTCACCGGTGGGTAAAGTGGCCTGATCACCATGGGGTAACTGGGGGTGGGTGGGAGAGGGCGATGCCAACCATAAATACATAAATAATATTAAAAATATAAAGACAAGGCCTGCTTGCCTGCCTCATGCAGAGTAATGAACGCAGTGAGCAGTCGATGGCTGTTCCTGAGCTCCCTGGCGCTCTCATCCCCACTGATGGAGCTGCCCATTTCTCCTGGTAGAAGGTAGTTCATAGAGTCTCAGCCCTGTTGCAGTCAACATACACCTTAAACTCACTTCCAAAGCACTTGTATTGGGTCTCTGCTCTGGGCAGAAAGTAGCTCTGGTGCCCACTTCCCTCCACAGACGTTTCAGCGGGAAAGGGTCATCTCTGCTAACGGAATCTGGGAATTGTTGCCTGTAGACAACACCAAGCCTGGGCCAGGCAGGGCCTCCCAGTAAGCAAGAGGTGAGCTGTAGAGTTTAAGGCCTTTTTTTTTTTTTTTAAGCCACTTCATGGACAATCTGCAGTTGCAAATTCATTTCCCACCCTGGGCTCCCTTCCCCTGTTGCGCCCTGCAGCTGCAGTGCAGCCTGATCCACAAGTCGGGCGGCAGCGGCGCCGCTGCCCTGCGCACAGGGCTGGGTCTGAGCGCGCGTCTTGCACACGGGTGAGCACACGCTCAGGCTTCTTCCTCGGAGCAACGCGACGTGCAGCTACCTCACAGGCTGGGTGGTTATTAAACCTCAGCACTTACTTCTGCAGCAGTAGAAAGCAATAACCTCTCATCTAAAACTGGAGATAGGGGGGCCGCACAGATGGAGCCCAGGCTGGAACATTTCTCGGTCTCAGTTTCCTGCAGTAACGGGGCATGGAGCAGCGCTGTGCGAGCCGGGCCGCTCTGTCCTCGGGCTCTTAGCCCAGCTGCTCCCACTAGGGAAGAGGGCCGGGGAGGAGGCTGAGCAGCAGCTGCAGCATTGCAGGGGCTGCACGTGCCAGCACAGGGGGCGCAAGGACCCCAGTGGGCCCAAGACTGAATGGGGGAGCGGGGATGCAATAAATAAATAAGTTAAATAAATAAATAAATAAATCTGCAACAAGCACAGGCCAAGCACCAGGTCGGGTGCAATTCCTAGCAGAGGAGCCGGCGCTGGGTGGCTGTGACCCGGCCCCAGCTGGAGCCCCCGAGGGCCCAAGGAAACACAAGCACCAAGGAGGCCCCGCAGCCCCGCTGGGCTGTGACACACGGCGTCCCCGCAGGCCCCTTCCAATGCTGCCCCTCGTGGAAACAGCACCAACGTGGATGGAACCAGCCCATGGGGTCCTGCCGCCCTCTGCCCCAGTGGCCACGACGCAGAGGGAAAGCGGAGCCCTTGAAGCTGCAGATGGCTCAGGAGGCAGCACCAAAACAGCCCGACATCCGCACGGGCACCTGCCTTCATGCGAGCACAGCAGGCAGTTTGTACCTGCCCCGGGTGACCTGCACCCAGGGGCCCAGCCGGCCCCTTCCCGAGCCACAGGCAGCAGGTCAGCTTGGGGCCCTGCGGCCACCGCCTCCTGCCCCGTCCCGGGACGGCCCTTCCAAGCACCTCGTGCTGTGGGAGCCATCGTGCCTCCCGTGTGGACCTTGCCTCGTTTCCCCTCCCTCTTCTGCCTTGGTGGCACCTCGGGGCCGGCAGCCCCCTGCCCAGCACTACCCACAGCCTCCCAGCTCAACGGCTCCTGCTTGGGGCTCCCGTGCCCGACGGGGCTCCGCTGCCCCAGCGCCCGGCCGTGCTGCAGACACCGACCCGCCTGCACCGGCGCCCGGCCTCATCACAGCGGTGGCCCACGGGCACCAGGAGGCTGGAGGAAGGCAAAGGGCTGGGGGAAGAGACAAGGGCATCAGAACAAAGCGCCTATTCTGCTGACGGCAACTCAGACCCTCCGCTTTCCCTGGTCCCGCTGAAAGGCACCTACAGCGTCCCAGGGAGGAAAAAAAGAAAGAAAAAAAAATAAGAGCAAACAAAAAGAAACAGAGGGAGGTTTTCTGCCATTCCACCCTCAAGGAGGGACTGAAACAGCCCCAGGCTGCTAATGCTGCTCTTTTCTGAAAAAGCGCAGTTATGAGGAGAGAGCCAGAAATATTAAGCAATACGTATTGATATATATATATACACATATATATACACAGAGATATATATACACATATATATACACACACACACACGCCTAGTGTAAACGGTGCTGGCGGAGCTCGCTGATCCCAGCTGAGCACGGGCAGCAGCGGCGCACGGAGCTGCCGGCCGCGCTCTGCCCGGGGCGCCGCCGCGCCACGACGCCGAGTGCACCAGGAAGGGCATTTGTCATTGTGCTTCCACCACCGGAAAAGAACCGTTACCGCAGGACTATAAACGCTAGAGTGAAGTAGTCAAATTAGGCAGTACTGGAGATGGATTTTTTCCTTGTGACCTAACAAGTTATTCTTATTGGGATTGATTTTCCTGTCGCTTAGGATCTCGCACTAGATGTTAACCAGGTTAACGCTTCCCGACCCGCTCCTATAGATGGTACTTGCGCAGCAGTTCCGATTGCCAGGGATGTTTCCTTTCTGGAAACCTGTCTGGGATTTTGATTTTGAGAAAATCCTGGATGCATTTCTCCAGCTCCTCCTCAATGGAGAGCTTTTCTTTCACCGCCTTCTTCTTGCTGGAGTTGGACTCCCGGGAGCCCGAGGTGAGAGTTCGGAGCAGGTCGCTCTTCCTGCGGATCTCGGACTGCTGCAGCAGCTGCACGGGGCCCTTCTTGGGCGGCCGGTCCAGAGTCTGTATGTTGGGCTGGCGGGTGACGGGGCCACAGATGACGGTCTCCTGGGGGGAGCTGGCCTCGGACTGGCTGTCGCAGCTCGATGTGGAGAGCTCGTTGCACGACGTGCCGCTCTCGCCCTCCTTGTCGCCCTTGCCGTTCTTGCAGCAGCAGTCGCAGTGCGAGGATGACCAGCGCGAGGGCTCACCTGCAAGAGGAGCAGAGCGCCCGGCGTTAGCGAGGTGGTGCGCGGAGCCCTCACGGGGACAGGAGGGAAGGGCTGGCACAGGGATAGGCCTGACCCAACCATGGGAAGAGTCAGCGATCCGAGTGACATTCGGAGGCATCCGTGTCCCTGCGCTAGCAGGGCGGTTGTTTCCCAGCCGCGGGCAGCAGCCAGGCACTGGGCGCAGTCCAGCCCCGCCGTCCTGCCTCCTCCACAGCCCGTCCGGGGGCTCCGGAGCCGGGAGCACCAGGTCAGGGCTGGGCAGGGAGTGTTGCAGAGCTGAAGGTCCCTCCCCACCATCCACTGGAAGTACAAGCTTCAGCAACACTCAATAACCCTTTCACTAGTTAATTAAGAGCTAATAAATGCTAATTGAACGTAATAACTACTCAGCAATCAGGGGTCCACCAAGGGCAAGGCGGGAGGCAGAAACCCCTCTACTGAGAGGGCAGAGAGGGGAGTAGGGGCCAGGTGGGAAGCGAGAGGCAGCGCGGGGCTGGGCTGGGCAGGACAGGAGGAAGGTGGTGCCCGGGCTCTGCTCTGCGGCGACGCGGCCTCCCCGGTACCGTCAGGGCTCCACGGAGCCCCAGGCCAGCACCGGCCTCGAGCCTCACCCACGGAGCCATGGCACTCACCGGCTGTATCCCCAGAAAAGAAATAAAATGTCTAAAGCTTCATTTTTATGCTGTAGAGACCTTGATATAATAAGTACAACATAGCAGGCTAGCCAGTCCATTAAGAAAATGTAAAGAGAATGGGAAATCTATGGAGAAAATTGAATTGCCCTTTAGTGTTTAATCAACTAGGTTAAAAAAAAGAAGTTTCTCACTATCAATCATCAATGCATGACGAGTACAGGGGTGCAGCCGGCACCCGGCACTGCCCACGCCGGGGTGGGTGCTGCCGCACGGCCCAGCGGCCCGGGCTGGCGGGGGACACCGGCCGCCGCGGCTCCTGGGCCCGCGGGGGGACCCCCCTCTGCTGCTCCCAGCCCCGTGCGGGTCGCGGAGGCTCCCGACGCAGGGCTGCGCCACGTGCCACCTCCATGCAAGGTTGGGCATGCAGGAAACTGCTGAAAGAACCAGGTCCGAAGGAGGGCCCCGCGCCTGCTGCGAGCGGTAGCGAGCCGCACGCACCGCCTGCAGCCTCCCGCGCGCTGCCACGCACGTCCCTTCGGGGTACCGGGACCTGTTAACAGCTGGAGAGGGCACCTGCACCCGGGGCTGACCTGGGCTCTCCAAAGGCCCCACAAAACCCCCGAGAACCCCGACGGGGGGGAAGCGCCAGCCAGGCCAGGCCCCAAGCCCCCGGGGCCGTTCCTGCTGACCAAGGGTAACCCTGACAGCACCAGAGTACCTCCGACCAAGGGTAACCCTGCACCACCACAGCACCAGAGTACCTCCGACCAAGGGTAACCCTGCACCACCACAGCACCA
>VZSG01000198.1:543660-556288 GCA_013398315.1 Nothoprocta pentlandii | reverse complement strand
ACCTCCGACCAAGGGTAACCCTGCACCACCACAGCACACACTACCAGAGTACCTCTGACCAAGGGTAACCCTGCACCACCACAACCGCAAGCTGGTTAAACCAAAGCAGCCTTTATGCCAGAGAGGCAGCAGGACGCTGCTCTGGTGCACGGTGTCCTCTCCTCCAGCACCAGGAGCCACGGCCTGAAAGGGCACCCCCAAACCTGCACCGCGTCTCAGGGCGCCCCCAAACCTGCACCGCGTCTCAGGGCGCCCCCAAACCTGCACCGCGTCTCAGGGCGCTCTCAGCTCGGCGTGAGCAGCAGCAGCCGCCCACGGCCCTGGCCCCGCGGCCGCTCGCGCAGCTTTTACCCGTCGGCAATGACCAGGTGCTGCCCTCGATCCCCACCCACCCGCTCCTCCCGCCCCACACCTGGTCCCCACTGCTCGCATGGCCAACGGCAGCCAGGCCTGCCCAGGGACGACCCTTCCCCATGTCCCGCCACAGCCCGTCCCCTCGACGGGCGCCCGGTGTCCACAGGCTACATCCCTCGCCTCGGTGCTCCTGTCCGTTCAACCTTGTGAAGCAGCTCTCCCTTCAACACCAAAATCTGGAGGGCTGAGGCTTTTAAAAATATCACACATTAGTCACAGGGTAAATAAAAAATTGATTGCCTCCAGGCCTGGAGATAAGGTAACGGCAGCAAGGTGACAGTTTGATTTAGATCACTCATTGGGGCATGCACAGCGCCTCGAACTGTTTTTGCATCCGTGCATGAATTAAAGGTGTTGTGATTGATGAGAGACCAAGGTCTAATTGGTGTTTTAATAAATACTTTCTGACTTCATAATCCAGCCAGATTTATCAGCAGAAAATGCCCCTGTCTAAATAAAATTACTAGAGTAAAGCTTAGCAGCAGCGACAAATGCCATGTCAGTAACCGGCCCTGGTATCGGTGCTGGCAGCAGGACGACACGCCATAGATGTATTTGCATTTAGGATCACGGATGTGGCGCAGAATCCCCGGGAGCAGGCGAGGCCAGGGAAGGATGAGGGCGACGCTGGCCTGAGCCGCCCCATGGCCGGGGATGCGCACGAGCGGCGCGCGCCATCGCGCCCGGGAACATCCCGTCTGCTGCTCCGGGCACCGACGCGGCCCTGCCCGCGCCCAGCCCCGCTGTGCGGCCTCCGGCAGGAGCCTCCCGAGCAGGGACGGGGCCGAGCGGCGCTCGGAGGCTCCGGCTCCCGCCCCTCATGGCCCCAAGGCCGCCCACACTCGCTCCGAGCGGGCAGCTCCGGCACACCCAGATGGAAAAGGGCAGAACCCTTTAAAATCCCATTAGCCATTCCTGTCTGCCTAAACAAATCCCTTTTCCGGTAGCACTTTGGCTTTTATAGGCCTGAGCTCTGCGTTTATCCATTTCTACCCTTCCTCTCCTCACCCACCAGCACCGCCCCGGGCCAGACCCAGGCACCAGCCCAGCTGGCGATACTTTTTCCACCCTCACCTGTATTTTTCACTGGCATTTGGTTTGAGCCGGGCAGTGAGAGCGGCAGGGCTGCGTGGCAGAGCCGCAGGGTCCGCGTGCCCAGCCTTCCTGCCACACCGGCAACCATGCAAGGGGTCATTCGGGCCTGCTGCTTTCTGTGCTCTCCAATTTCCTTCCCAGATAAGGTGGAAACAGTGCTCAGGATTACGCTATTTAAGTATTTTTTTCTCTGGAAAAATTACATTAGAAAACGATGCAAAAGTCTACTGCCAACTGCATCTGCTCCTTCTTTCTAGCACACATTGGTCGCCTCTTTAAAGTTTCGTGCAGAGCAAATTAAGAGCTGCTGCTGCTGCTACCATTCTTCCTTTTCAAGTCTAACCTTGAATACCCCTCAAATTAAATACTTTTCTGTATCTTTTTTGATTTATTATTGCTGTTTTAATACCTTATCTCAGGCTTACTCAATACCCTCCTTCCTTTTACTTCGTTGCATTAAATCTATAGGCAAGGACTTGAAAACGAAGCTTGGTGGAATTAAGCGAGCCTGGTCAGAGGCTCCGTTGCGCTCTGTGAAGGAGCCGCTGCAGTGGCCGAAGAGGAGCCGGGCACGAGCTGGGGGCTGCCGCGGACGGGCATCGCTTCCCATCGGAGCGATGGGAAGGCAGATCCCTGCTGCCGGGCAGCAGTCACCCGCACGGGGGTTTGTTCCCGGGCAGCAGGGCTGGGAATGGAGGCTCAGAGCAGCACCCCGGAGGCGCTGGTGCCGCCAGCGAGCGCCACCGCAGCCACGTTCACCGAGACGGGACCAAGACACCGGCCCCGCAGCCCTGCTCTGGCCCCTGGCCTGAGGCGCTCCCGCCGCTTCCGAGCGTGACCGCGCCTCGCTCCTCTCCAACGAGACCCCCCTTCCTTTAGCATCACCAGCTTTGTATGCGCACACAACGCCAGCGGCTGCCTTATGGACTCCACGCTCCCCTCGGTGCTTTCTCTGGGGACACGCTTTGATTGGGAGAGGCAGCGTGTCTGCACTAGGAATCCTGCTCGGTGGAGGAGTCCATTGCAAACTGCTGACAGATGGTTATGGTAACACAGAAGCCACAATTTTTGTATTTTTAAAAATGAGGACTTTTGAGTTCAAAAATCCTCTAGAGATATGAAGGCATCATGTCAGCCTATGTTGTTCCCATTAATTGCAATCAATTGCTAATTGAGAGCTATTTTAAGACTTGTCATTGCTCTGAGCATAACATAAAATAATCCCTGTCTTCCCTTTCACCACCACAACAGCCTCGGCACGAGGAGCTCAAGAAGCTGAATGCCAGAGCACACAAGGGAGGCTGATTTCTTACCCATTTGGGCAGGAATGATAAAATCAGGCACTGCAAATTCCCAGCACTTGAGGGACGAGGAATCTCTGGCATCCGCCAGAGCTCAGCTTTGAAAGCCTCCAAACAGCAGCTCTAATATTCTCGAATAAACCTGTGTGCTACACACGATATTTCCAGGAAAGACAAATGTCACTTCTGTTAGTTAAAACCAATGTCTTCAAAGACACCGGCCTCCAACCCGAGCAGCCACGGAGGAAGGGAACTGGAGGCTGAGGGAATAGCAGAGCCCGTGTCTTCCTAACACAGCAGAGGAGGACAACATCCAAAGTGTTTTCCCCAAATTCGGAGAGGAATTCACAACCATTTTGCCCTTGCAAGGGGAGGAAAGAGCAGATGGAAGTATTTTTGCAGCGGCCTCATTTGTGCAGGGCCTGGCAGCAGGGGGACAGGAGAACAGAGCTGCAGGCGCTGGGTCAGGGCGCAGCACACGGTGCTGGAGACCCATGGGGCCCAGTAACAGCAGGACAAGCGCAGCAGGGTGCACTTGTGCACAGGGTGCAGTCAGATAACCCCAATAACGCCGCAGCCCTGAGCGGTGGGCTGGGTGCTGGCGGCCAGGCTGGGACGCGGGCGCCGCAGCCGGGACTGCAGCTCGAGGAGCCGTCCTGCCGCGGCGCCTCCGCTGCGAGCACGCGAGCTGCATCGCCGCAGCAAGCAGCGAAACCCGCAGGCAAAGACAGCCAACCCGTACCGAAGAGCTCCTCGCGGGACGCCTCCAAACAGCCAGGCAGCCGTGGGGTTCAGCTCTCCACACAGCCGGGCTGTCTCTCCCTGCAGCTTGCTGCCTGCACCATGGCAGCAAGCAGAGCTCTCCTTTCCTAAAGGCCTGGAGGAGCTGAAATGGCTTTCACCTGATGACCCTGCAACGCCTTTCACCTGATCACCCGCCGGCTGCCTCTCACTTGCCCTGGTTGCCATGCAGATGGGCCCTGGCGTCAGTGACTTCTGTGGACAATGACGTTCATTGTCACCACATGGCTAAATTCACCTGATTTTCACCCTTTTTTTCTCATCATGCTTTGCAGCTGCTCCTCGGGGCTGGGTCCTGACCTGACGTAGGTTACTGTTCCCACGGGAGGCGACCCACAGCCGTGCGCCTGGGCCGGGCTGCAGGGAGAGCGGCCGGGCGCCGCTCTCCTACCAGAGACGCTGCTGAAGACGCTGCTTTTTGAAGGAAATTACTTTGAAAATGACTCTCTTCTTTGCCACCTGAAGCCATTACTAATCCGCTAATTGCTGTGCTCTGGTTTTCCTCTTATCCTAGATTGATTTTGAACAGCCTCAGGCGCTCGCCTCGGTGCTGGGCAGGACAAAGCTGCCGCGAGGCCTTGGCCCCTGCGCCCCGGCTGGCCAGGCCTGGGGTCCTGCAGAGGCTGCATCCCCAGCACCGCAGCAGGCTCCCTCCCTGCTTGCCGGGTGCAGGCCCGGCTCACTGCACCGCGCTGCGCCGCGCCACGTTGTGCTGCACCGCGTTGTGCTGCGCCGTGCTGCGCCGCGCCGCGCCGTGTTGTGCCGCGCTGCGCCGTGCTGTGCGGGCAGCCGCCCTCGCTACGCACCCCTGGCCCACTTACTGCCAGGACCACGGCGAACGCTTTGGGGTATTTCGCAGACACCGGGTACCAATAATCACCCGTGTTCCTGGCAGTGATGGCGCGTCCCCAGCAGCGCTGTGCGAGCCTCAGCACAGCAGGCGGGGACGGCGAGTGGCGGCAGTGCGGGCACGTGGGCAGCGCGGGCGCGGGGCGCCACAGTGCCGCAAGCAGCGGACCCTGCCGTTGGAGCGGCCAGCTTGAGGTATCCCTTTCCTCAGGGACAGGTGCTTGCAATTTATGAGCTATTAAGGCGCTCTTCCTGCAGGCTTGTATGCTTCCCCCTGCGTGGACCTCATGAAACAGCCTTCTGCCGTACAGCGATAAATCTGCTTAATGGGAGAAAAGAGTTCCCAGCACCCAGCACCAGCTGAGCCTCGGGTCCGGTACCTTGCTGTCAAACCAAAAGCACCCGCAGCAACGCTGATTTTTCATCCCACAGGCGCTGAGCCGAACCCGGAGGAAGGGACGGGCTGATTTACCAGCGCCAGTGGCCAGACCAAGGCAGTTCTGTGTAAGCGCATATAACAGGAGACCCTGCGGGCACTGCTGCAAACAGTCCTGCTGCGCACTCTGAACGTTTCTGGAGCCGTTTCTGCTCCAAACGCGTTATCCATGCCTGGGCCGAGGCACAGGCGGAGCCTCCCGGCCTTCCCTTCCCGGGGTGGTGACCCTGGCACAGGGCATGGGTGCTCCGTGATCCGTGGAACGGCACGAGGGCACCAGGAGCACTCCGGATGCAGCGCCATCCCAGCCACTGCTCCCAGGAGCTGTGTTCGCCTGGCGTCACTGCGCGCCCAGTAACCATCCCTGCTTGCATGGAAACTACAGGAGACATGAGACAAGTTTTCAGATGAATCTGTAACCTCCATTTTGGCCTCCAGAAGTTGCTTTGTAAGGAGCAGGAGATCAAGAAAATGTAACAGCGTCTACATAACCACTCAAGTGGTTCATGGTTTAAAAGTCTCCTACTTCCAAGACAGAAAGGAAGAGCTCACAGCTGGTTTTCAGGGTCTTTTTCCTTTGAACTGGTCATAGGATCTGCTGTTCAGGTCTTTCTTATTGTTTTCTTTCAGCTTCAGCTTGCCAAAAACCAAGTGCTGCCATCGAAGTAGCTTTTCCAGGAAAGATAAATTATATTCTAGCTGCATCCATGACCTGCTGTTGAAGATGTGCTTGTTCTAGAGATTTATGACCTTTATTGATCAGCCAGGGGTTTCAGATGTGGCACTCTGAGCACTTTGGACTGGGTTTGGAGTTAATAGGAGTCTTGGCTCCAGAACAAAGAGCAGCTGCTGTGGGAACAGTGAGGAGCAGATCCCCGTGCAGCAGCAGATGCCGTGGTTGGGCTCCCCAGTGCATAACCCCGCTCTCATTTCAGCTGCTCCAGCCAAAAAGGGGATTAAGCAAGGAGTGAATCCAGTTTTTAAGTGCTGGAGACAAACAGAAATGTGAGGGTCAAACAGAAGGAGGCAGCCAAACAACAATTTAGAGAGTCTCAATGTTCAGCTTGATCTCAGTATATCATAGGTAAGAAAAATGCCTGCTTACGCTGCCACCTCTTCCCTGTGGTCAGGCCCAGCTCTGGCTCCCGGTGCTGGACCAGCTGTTTCGGACCTGTCTCTGCAGACGACGTCGCTGGCGCTGGAGAAGGTGCCAGAAGGTGGCCAGGGAGAAGGTGTACAGAGAAGGTGCACGGAGAAGGAGCATGGAGAAGGTTCATGGAGAAGATTCATGGAGAAGGTTCATGGAGAAGGTGCACGGAGAAGGAGTACAGCTTCTACCCACGAGGTCAGAGGACCCTGCACTGCTACGAAGGGGCTCTTTGAGCAGGATTTGTGCCCATGGCAGCTCAGCACTCCAAGCACACCACACTCCGAGTCCCACCATTGTCTTCAACATAAAACACACTCGTATACTGTACGGAAGCTCCATCTCTGGCACAAACTATTTAATTAATGCAGTGACATTTCATTTCATGGTACTTGCGCTACGCTAAGAGCTATTGGGGATGAGTATACCTCGCACAACGAGGGGGCACAAAGAGCGCCTCGCACAACGAGGCACAAAGAGCGCCTCGCACAACGCGGGGCTCCTCGCTGCGGTGGCGCAGCGGGGCGGCACGGTGCGGCGCTGCGCGCGGCTGCCTTCACCCCCGGAGCTGTGTGCGCCGCGCCGCGCCGGCCCAGGGAGCCTCCCCAGCAGGGAAGGCAGGGTCCCATTTACACATTAAATCTTTTTATACCTCTCCTACTCCATACGCGGGCCATAAAATAAGTACCAATGTAATTTACTTCTGCTTCAAGGCCCCTTTACAGAACCAAAGTGAATTACGAGGCCTCAGTGCATAGGACTGTCAGGCTGTTAATATTTAACTTCTGTAAAAATATCGCACGCGCTATGTACCACTGGTTGGGTTTGGCCTGCAAACATATTAAGATAACTCTGCACACATTGCAATGCTCAAATATTATTCACTGGATAATTTGCTCCATGAATTTATGTTGTTAAAAAAATCATTCAGCAGATTTATTTGTCCACTCTAATGCAAATACATATTTATGATATGGTTATTGGTCTAATATATGTTTGCTGGTATCCTTATGTGAGGAAATGCCACGTACGAAGAGTCAAATCGACTCACCCTTGGGCAGGAGGGCGCAGCAGGAGCCTGTGCCGCGGGTGGGCGCCCGCTGCAGGAATGCGGCCCCTGCCCCGGGCCGGTCCCACACGGAGCAGTTGTGTCCTGCATGGATCGCGCAGCAGCAGCAGCTCGGGAGGCTCCTGAGCCGGCCGCACAGCACCACTGCCATGTATGCAGCACCAGCGGGCCCGGTGCCCAGGCTCCGCACGGACACGGCCGGTACGAGCAGCTAGGAACAGGCGACGCCCCGCGCAGGGCGGGCACACGTGTGTGCGGGAGGGCACGGCCGGGCACCGTCGTGGAGGTGGCACACGCGGAGCTCTGCGTGGAGAGCACCGCGCTGCTGCCGCCTGTTAGCAGCACAGCTGCACAGCCTGTTAGCTGCACAGCCGCACAGCTGCACAGCCTGTTAGCCGCACAGCCGCACAGTCACACAGCCTGTTAGGCGCACAGCCGCACAGTCACACAACCTGTTAGCTGCACAGCCGCACAGTCACACAACCTGTTAGGCACACAGCTGCACAGCCTGTTAGCTGCACAGCCGCACAGTCACACAGCCTGTTAGGCGCACAGCTGCACAGTCACACAGCCTGTTAGCCACACACCCGCACAGCCTGTTAGGCACACAGCCGCACAGTCACACAGCCTGTTAGCCACACAGCCGCTTTCAATGGGACATGCACAAAGGAGGATCAGGAGGAGGCACTGTGACCCGCATTGCCTGATTAACCCGAGCCAGAAGCTGAATTCAGGTCAGCAGCAACATCACGAGCGCTAATGAGCCGGCCTGCTGTATTATCTCGTTCTCTTTCAGCTCATCATTAATGATGGGTTTAATTAAAGGCTCCAGGTTGTGCTGCTACCATGTGATTTGGAGGCAGGCCTGTCCAGTTAGGAGAAGGAGTGACGGGCTCTGCTGAGCAAAAAGGGCAGGTCAGCAATGGTGCATGGCCTGCGCGGCCCCCGCACCTCGAGCAGGGCGAGAAACCCTGCAACCTGCTCCTCGGGGCTGCGCCAGGCACGCGCTTTTAATGACCCTTGTAACAACCCTGGAATGGCTCCCTGCAGTATTACAGCTTGTCACCAACAGCTCCACAGCGTGGTTAGCACCTCACTGCCCGTGGCCACCGTGCCAGCCATCCTGCGGTGGCTGCGGCCACCTCCCAGCTCCGGAGCACGCAGGGTGGGATGCATCCCAGCTCTGGAGCGTGCAGGGTGGGATGCATCCCAGCTCCAGAGCGTGCAGGGTGGGATGCATTGTGCAGCAGGGCTGGCAGCTGGGCTGGGCAGCTGCAGCAAGCCCAGCTCCCCTGCCCCAGCCATGTGGCCATGCAGGAATGACAGGCACATCCAGACACACAGGCACATCTCCGATAGGTGCCCACTCCGCCAGCTAGCTTCCCCTCTGACGGAACTCCTGGGAAACCTCCGTCCGCACCCTGGCATATGGTCTGGGCAGACTGGGTATGCCAGGCACTTGTAGCCTGAAAACGGAGGCATGCAGGAAAAGCAGCACCAGCTCCCGTGCCAGGGCTCCTGCAGGCTCCCAGCAGTATTCATTTCATTTCCTTTTATTTCTTCATTACGGGTTGTTGTCAACACTGCGATACTCATTTTGAGCAAGACTCTTCTCCCTCGGGCTCCCACTTTAATGACCGAATGTGTGTCCAAGCCGCGCGGTGACTGTCAGGAGGGAGGCCGGTTGCCTGGCTCCTGGCGCCCCTGCTCGCACCGCTGCTCTGCGGGAAGGGGCTCCAGGCACCGCTCGCTCCAAGCGCCAAAGAGGAGCTCCCGTCCAGGAGGGAGCGCCCCGAAGGGGCCCGGCTCGGCGCTGTGGCCGCGCAGCGCCGGCACCTGCGGCAGCTGCAGCGAGGGCCGCGGGGCACGGGCTGCTCCGGGAAGGACAGCGGGAACCGCCCGGCAGCCCCTGCCTCCCTCCCAGCGCTTCCACCAGCAACGAGACTGACGTTCCTTCCGGAAAATATAAACCTAATTTAAAAACATCTGGGAAATTCCATTAAACGCTTTATCACGCAATTGATGAAACTGCAATTTAACTTCAAAGCCCCAAACAGTATTAAAGTAAGCCTTGTGTGCTCAAATTAATGGTAAAATATTTGCCACTGACAATTATTGTAACAGCAAAGAGCGTTAACCTTGTGCGATGGATGGTTGCATGGCTGCATGGCTGCACGGCTGCACAGCTGCATGGCTGCACAGCTGCAAGGCTGCCACCGTCCCTCTGCGCACCACAGAGCCAACGCAGCAGGGACGAGAACGCCGTGCCCCAGAAACCTCTAGCTCTGAAACAGGACAAATGCAGGGTAGAGGAAGAAGAAATATGGCAGTAGATGGCATCTATTTACCTCCTGAAAGGGGAAAAGACTTTCCGGGACTGAGAGTAAAGATATTTCAAACCAGAAGTAAAATGAGGGTGGGAGAATTATCCAAGAGGAGGAGAGCGGCAGAGGGTGCGGGAGAGGGCCCGCGCTGGGGCGCCTTGTGAGGAGCCGCTGCAGGGCTGGCTCGTCCCGATCCCTTCCGCAGCGCCCAGTCCCTTGGCGGGGAGGGTTCCCCCGGGCAGACACCGCTGCTGTGGGCGGCTTCGCGCCGGAGCCGCCGCTCGGCCGCGCGACCGCAGCAGCGGGAAGCGCCTGCAGCCGCCCCGGCCGCCGTCCCGCCCAGGGACTGCCTTACAGAGCACTGCCCTGCCACGTTAGACACCCAGCTGTCCATCTCCAGTTGCTCTTGTTGAGACAGGTTTTTTCCTCAGAGTAATTATAAAGCAATTACTCATTCATTTTCACTTTATTAGTTTCTCCTTTTACTCCAAGCATGTGGATGAGGAGGTAATTAAGTGCGGGGCTCGGCGAGCACATTGCACTAGTGCTCTTTGCTTGGCGCTTGCGGTGCACAACTGGCAGAGCTCAGATATGCAAACACTGGGTGACTGCATGGGCAGTAACTGGGTACTGAGTTTTACTGGGTAAAGTAGACAGGAGTTGTTTAAAACTCAGCGTCTAAGATGTGAGTCCTTCAGTTCAATCCTTCCCTTCCAGGGACACAGTCAGCCTAGGAACGAGGCCCCGGGAGCGAGCGAGGTGTGTCTGTAACCCATGGACTCTCCGGAACGATTCCCAGCTCCGCTGAAGAGATTTCTGATTAAGGCAGACAGAGGAGAGCCTGAACTAGCCAAGGTAAGACTGCTTACAGCCAGCGAACTGGCAAACGCTCCTTATTTTCGCAAAACCAGCGGCGATGGCAGCGATTCAAGATGCGCAGGTGCCCAGACAGAAGCACAAACCCTCCTCCCATTACCGAGGTTCCTTGCAATTACGGCAGAAAAAATCGCTGTTCTTTTCTCGCTGCCCAGACCGAGAGTGGCTTCACGGGCTCCATCATTTCAGGGCGGTTTGAAAGACACAAAAGCCTGTTGGGTGCTGAACTCCCAGGGAAACCGGGGACACCCGCTCCTGACAAACCATTGTGCCCGCAAAACCCTTCACCTTGGTGATGGATGTATTGTTTCTTTGGCCCTTTTCTTGATTAACAAGAATCACAGAGGAAAAATTATGCATTCTAGCCTGAGTTTCTAAGGAAGCTCCACAATTACATATTTTAATTAATATTCTTGTTCATTTCTGAGAAACTTTGGATTTACGTCTACATTTTTGGCAATCAAATTTCATTTGTACCACAATTTGGGAGCTTTCCTGCTATATCCTGGGGAAAGTACAAAAGTACTCGGTCTTGTTTTGCTGCTAAAACTGACACCAATCCCACTGCCCAGCTCTGAACCATGCGGCTCACCAGGGCTTGAATTGCAGACCCCACTTGCCCTACTGGAAACGCGCTGGCTCGGGGCGCGCTTCTCCTGCGGCTGCCTGCGCTTCCCGCAAGGCAAATCCAGTGGGAAGGTCCCCTGCAGCCCCGCGGGCAGCTACGGAGCAGTGTCGTGCTGTGCTGAGCTGAGCCGAGCTGAGCCATGCGGTGCTGTGCCATGCTGTTCTATGCAGTGCCGTGCCGTGCTGAACCGTGCCGAGCCACTCCAAAGCACAGCGAGCGTGCCCAGAGCAAGCACCTCACAGCCTGGATCTGCGCTCTGCTGAGCCTCCAGGAGCCTAATTATATTCTTGCTTTAAAAAGTGGGAAGGAAGAAAGGGCTTTATTTTGATGTTTTAGTGTTTACTTCCCAGCAATATGCGCTTAAAGGGAACTACAGTAATTTATCCTTCCAGTGCCTGCTTTCTACATCAGGGGGAAAAAAAAAACGGGAGAGCTGCTGTACATTTGCATCTCAATTTTAGCTCAAGCAACTTGACAAGGATTCAAGCTAAATGAATCGGCACAGTTTGCAAAGAGCGCAACTGAAGTAAATAAAACCTCCAGGGATGCTGACAAAAAAGGCATTAAAATCAGGATCTGCTTTTTAACAATGAACCAGGACTGGCACTTGGAGTGCGCTCGAGCTCCGTGGAGCCCTCCGGCAGCTCCCGAGCCCGTGGGTCTCACCCAGAACACGCAGGGTGCGAGTCCCCGCTGCTGCAGACACCCGACTGCGTCGTGTCCACACCGGAGTCCCCAGAGCCACCCTGGTCCCCAGCCCTGCTCCCTCAGCCACCCATGGCCTCCCCGCGCACCGGCGTACACGCAGCTTCCATTGCAGCCCGAGAACTCGGCCGCTTCCCACCACTCTCCAGTATCCAGCCCGGAGCCTGCTCCAGGTGACGGATGCGGCTCGCGGCCGTCGGTGGCTCGTGGCCGTGGGTGGCGGGGCCGGGCCGCGCTGCCTAACGGCGTCTCCCCAAACGCATTTTTCTACACTAGCCAACTGACACACAATTTTGCAGTGGCTTAGGAACTCAGGCCAGTCTTAATGCATTTCAAGCTCTCAGGGTATCCATCCAATGCAGATTAAAGGAAAATAAATGAAAGACGGGCCTCAAGGCAGCCTCTCGGTGTCACCACCCTCTGCGCAAAATGCAGCTGCTTGCAGAGCACAGATGTGCCCTCCCTGCTCGGCCTGGTGTATCTGAACATTAGTGAGGGGCTACGGAAACAACTTCCATTTCTGGAGCAGGAAAATAAAACACCGCCGGCCTTTCGTTTTACCGAGCAGTACCTCACACAGAAGAACAGGCCGGGCTTCCTCGGAAGCAGCTTGCAGCACGTGTGTCCTGGAGCCACGGGGCAGAGGGGGCACAGAGCCCCGAGTGGCTCCTCTCACAGAGCTGCTCGCTGGTCGTTTTCTGAGAGACACGAGGGAGGGACAACCTTAGAGGCACGGTATTTTCCGTGAGCCATCTCCAGAGCATTTTGGGCTGGAAATGGAGACACGAGTCTCGCTCCAGCAGCAGATGGCTTTGGAACTCCCAGGACACAAATGCAGATGCTGCTCCTGGCCCTTACCCAAATCACTGCCCAACACATTTGTTCTGAGGCAGCCACGCTCGCACAGCGGCAATAAAAGGGGCACGAGCAGCTGGGCTGCCCAGCTCGGCGACTGCTGTGTGCGACACGGGGCAGAGGGCAGC
>VZSG01000198.1:519877-532046 GCA_013398315.1 Nothoprocta pentlandii | reverse complement strand
GGTCCGGGCCCCCCCGAGCCTCCGTGCCCGCGAAACGCGCTCGCTTCCCGATCTCAGTACGTGTCAGAAACGTCCGTGTGCTGCACCGCACCGAGACAGAATTACCCGTAGTTACTGAAAACACTGAAGTTAACAAAAATCTCAAAGCATTGTGCAGAAATACAGCAAGGAAAGATTTCACCCAGAAATGAAAAAACAATCCAGACGATACTATGGGCAAAACACTTAATGCCTGCTTAACTCAATTCTTTCAGCGTAATTAACTCCTCCTCACACATTTCCTATCAAGCTCGATTTTTCTCTTTCGTTTCCTATTTGCTGTCTAATGCACCACAAAGCTCGATCCCAACGCTACCTGGTCAGCGATTACAAGTGCATTTCACTAACTGTTTGTCTGCCTCGCATGTCAGAGATGGCGTTTTAGTCTCCCCACCCTCCTGCAAGGGCCGCAAGGAGGAAAGCGACGTTTCTGCAGGCACCTTTCAGCAGAGAGCAGGCTTTCACGGGCACCTCCGCCGCAGGCGGCCGCTGCCCGGGCAAGTGCAGGGCTGCCAGGGGCTGCGGCGGGCGCCCGCGCTGGCAGCCGCTCCAAACTGCCCCACATCTTGGAGCCATTAGTGTCATCGGAAGCAATTACCAACGCACAGCGAGCCAGGGTAATTAACACATCATAACTAATAAAACAGGGTCATCAAATCAAAATGCAAGATAATTATATTACATAACCGTAGGGCTGAGAAAGCGCAGGGAACGCACGGCAGACGAGCTAGGCGCAGCAGGCGCGGGGACGTGGGAGTGCGCGCGGGGACGACGCGGCTCGTGTCCCGGCAGCCCCGCACCGTCCCCGTGCCGGCGCACGGCACGTGGCTCCGCGGGCACCTGCTTTTAGGAAATTCCCCCAACCTGCAGTCACTTCTGCCACTGAAACCGCCGAACTAGCCAGGGCAGGACGGGGAGCGGAGCAGCTAACGGAGACTGTGCAATCTAGTAATTATTTATACTGTAATTGGTGTGTCCGGAGCGTTCCTGCCCGGACAGCCACGGCCGCCAACTCTGATGCGCAGAGACCTGCTGGGATTCCTGGGCAGAGCATCATCCTTCTCACCCCGCTCACCCAGCTCCCACTTCCTCTCTGCTTGGAAATAAAAGACTTCTGTGTTTGCTAAAGTTACCTGTGGAGATTAAACGGGTAGTGCTGACAACCAGCATGGCATGAGATGTATTATGAGATTTTCAAAGCTCTTCTATTTTACTCAGCAAAACCACTCAGGAATGTAGGCAGGAAATGAACTTCTGTTATTGATGAAGAAACATCAGCCCATGATGGGATCTTCTGGCTCCAAACAGCCCTGCTGTAGCAGAAGAGCGATTGCTTGCAGCAACCCAGGAGTAGGAGCCGTCTGCCCCAGGCCCTCCATCCTTTCTCGTTTCCCTAGAAACATTATTTTTGCCCTGAGCAGGCAAATATTGGCATCCATAAATCTGAGACACTAAAAGCCTGGTGGAAATTGGAAGATACCCAACTGGGAGCAGTTGGGAGGGTCCGCAAGGGCTGAACTGCGGTGCACAGAGCACCCTGCGTGCAAACCCGACCGACGGCGGTGGCAGAAGCATGCCCGGGTGGCGGGAGCAGCTGGGAAGGCCGCTCCGCAGGGCACGCAGCGAGCGCGCCGCTCGCAGTGCAGTAACACAGCAGACACAGTAACACAGGGCTCGCCTGGGCCGGCAGCAGCGGCTGCTCTCTGCATGCTGTGCGGACTCGGCCGTTCCCAGCTCTCTTCTTCTCTCCTCTCCCCTTGCTGCACGTGCCTCCCCTTGCCGCCAGGCTCCCCAGGCGCCAACACGACTGGCTCGCCAAGCCCCGTGCGCGCTGCGGGTGTCTTCACACCGACCCCATGCACGGAGGAGGAAAGCGAGGCGCTTGCACTCACGGGAGGCAGCACGTGCAGGGCAGCACCCAAAGCAAGGCGGCCCCACGGCAGCACCGGAGGCTGGCGCAGAACCGAGAGGTGGCAGGGCCCAGGAAGGGCAGCAGGGTGCAGGGGACAGTGCAGGAGCGAGGAGAGGGGCAGTGAAAAACCCGAGAGCGGTTCACAGGGAGACGTGATTCCCAGCAAACCAGGCTCTGTTTATCACAAAAATGAAAAAAAAAAACATTTTCCAGATAGTGATGTCTAGGGGTTCAGCGCTGCAGACACCCACACTCCCGGGGGCTGCTTTGGTTTCACGCCACAAAACCCAAATTCCTCTCTGCATACCATAAAAATATCCCCTTTTCCTAAGACTCCCATCACTTACATGCAAGCTCCTTCTGTTATCTACAATTTTATCCAATTTTCACTTTTCCTAACACAAAAGTCTTTGTAATAAAGGGTGGGACAGAGGCGAGTAACACATGAATATTGAGAGCAGAAAAGGTCCCCATTCTTTATTTTTTTTCAAATGCTCACAGATAGCAGCTAGCAACCAGCAGCAGCTTATGGTACATTTTGTCCTTGTGTATCACTCAAAATTACTTGGGGATGACATTTATTTTTCATGTAACACAAACAGCGCATGGAGGAGGGGGAATAACTAGACTCATTTTGTACTTTGGATTCAGTTTTGTTTACAAGAATATCTGTCCAAAACCACTACCCTGTTTTTTTCAATAATCATACTTGAAAATAGGGAAAGAGCGCTCCTTTAAAATTAACGTTCCCTGATGACACAGCTCAGCAGTGAAATAGCTGGGGTCTGCCCATCGTCACCAAGCGTTTGAGCGGCACAGAGCAGAGCCCGAGAGCTGCTATCAGCACAGGAGGAGCAGGAGGCAGCGGCAGCCAGGGCAGCTCCGCTCCTCGCACAGGAGGCTCCGCACCCGACACGTACACACACCGTGTCCGGAGGGCGATGCCGGCGGCCCTGAATGGGGAAGCTCCTTGGGCTCTGCTCCCGGGAGCAGCCTGACGTGTTGGGTGCCAGAGAAAAAGGAGGAATCAAGCATGGATCACCCGCTGACCTGCGGTGTGCACGTCCAGCTGCACATGGCACTGCTAATGGGGCAGCGTTACCACCATGGCATTGACACCGCAGCGTTGACACCGCAGCGTTGACACTGCGGCGTCACCATTGCAGCGTTACCACCATGGCATTGACACCGCAGCATTGACACCGCAGCGTTGACACCGCAGCGTTGACACTGCGGCGTCACCATTGCAGCGTTACCACCATGGCATTGACACCGCAGCGTTGACACCGCAGCGTTGACACTGCGGCGTCACCATTGCAGCGTTACCACCATGGCATTGACACCGCAGTGTTGACACCGCAGCGTTGACACTGTGGCGTCACCATTGCAGCGTTACCACCGCGGCGTTGACGCGGCAGTGCTGACACCACGGCGTGCATGCTCCATCTGCACGAGCCACCGTTACCATCGCAGCGTTGACACCGCAGCGTTACCACCAGAGCGTGCACACTCCCACATGCACGCTCGCCTGCTCCAAGCTGTGTCCCAGGAAAGCAGAAGCCTAAGGAGAAGCAGCTAAACACATTCAGAGAAGAAAAGAAAGGCACAGGTGCAGGAGGAGCACCTTTGGAGAAGCACCTTTTGCTCCTTCTGAGCCTTCCTGGAGGAGCTTCCCAGTGCCGGGGAGCCGGCGCGGAGGGGCTCGCTCGCTCTGAAAGCTCTTCAAGCCACGTTGCTCCTACGGGATTATCACACCTTAAAACGAACCCAACTAACACGCGCTCGGCTGAGTCGCGCTCCATGGCAGAGCTGCCACTGCCCTCCCAGCCCTACGGGCAAGTTCGCTGGGGGCTGAATTTCATGCCTAATTTTGGGGGGGCAGCTTCCTAACTGGTAAGAGTAGCTTAACAGTCTCCCCTGCTCCCTCAGGTCTCCACCTGCGTTCCGGGCTGTCCTGCAGGCAGGGCCCAGCTCCAGTGTCAGCCCTGCACCTGCATCTGGTATCTGCGCATGGGTGACGTGTCACCTCCAGGCGGCCAAGGGAGGGCCGGCTCCCTCGCTGCGGCCTCAGCTCCCGCTTGCATTTCAGCAAGTGCATCAAATAATTGTTTGGGTCTTCATACTGAGGCTATGTTTCAGCGATTTGCATTTAAATGTGTTGTCACAGAACTTCCAGAAGTCTTTAAAAAGAAGACCGATTTGCATTTTAATGTGCACTTAAAGAATTTCAAGAAATCTTTTCATGTGAATACAGTGTTATCTGAGTAACGCTCACATTTGGAGGGAAAATGAGAGCTGTTGATTTACTGAATACCATCCAAACAAAACTACTTTTGGAGATAACCCAGCGTTGTTGGGCTTGTTTAAAAGGAGCGCAGCCACCTCGCAGAAGGGGAGCTCACAGGGAAAGGCAGCGGTGGAGGGTCCCGAGAGGCCAAGGCCGGAGGGGGAGCGGGGGCTCGTCCCTCTGCCCAACGAGTGGAACCGCTGCAGCAAACACAACAGGCTGGGCTATACGTGCTGATGGGGGCAGGTCCAAGGGCTGGATGAGGACGGGCTCACCCACAGGAGACACAGAGGACTTTGCAGACTGGTGTATGATTCAAACCATTCCTCTGGGGCTTCAGATGTTCCCTGCAGTTCAGGCAACACCAGGGAATACAGGAGTACTGGTCTGCTACTAAACAAACGCAAGGCTGAGGCATTTATCAAAAATAAATGACTTGAGGAAATGAAGGGACTTATTTTTAGAAGACGAGTCACTCTGACAACGTTGTGTTCAATCCACGTAACTTGCCTGGCACTGAGTGACTCATGTTGTTTAATCATCCCCGCGGCGGCTGCGAGCGCAGCTGCTCCCCGCGCCGACCCCTGCAGCCGCTGCACCCACAGCCGTGCTGAGCACAGCTCGTCCCGAGGGAAAGGGGAGGCAGGATCAGCCCGGGCCCGCGCCGCCCTCCGCCCAGGGCAGCTCCGCTCTAACGGCCCCTCCTGCCCGGGCACGACGGAGCAATTCCTGATTCAGCAGGAACACAAACACTGCCCGGACCCGCTCCCCACGGGCCTGCCTGCAAACCCGGGGGCTCTGCTAACCTGCCGCCACTGCGGCGCAATTAGCAGTCTAAAAAAGTGCAATTAGCCAAGCAGAGACATATGCAAGAAGACGGCACAATAATTACTGCAAAGCAAACTAGATACTTTGGGGTTTAAATTATCTAACGCTAAGTAGGAACATTTGTTTGTTTACTCCGCACAGGGTCACCTGCTGCTCCCACCAACAAAGCCAACCATGACCACAAGTGAGAGCCTTGTGAGTCTTAAGCCAATTATCTTCTCAGCAAAGATCACAGTGACAATAAAAATGAAAAAATAAGACAGTTTCTGAGTAGCTGAAATACTTGGTATGTGAGTTTTCTACCATATTCTTCATTGCAACAAACATGAGCAGTCTACCACGCAGCAGCACTGCCAGCTCTGCTGTTCTGGAGCTTTCCAGGACTGTTCTGCTCTGCACCTGCCCAAGGACAAGGTGCAGCAGCAGCAGCACTTACCTGCGCCGCGGAAACACCCGCGGCCGAGCAGCCAAGAGCCTCGAGCAAGCCCCTTGTAAGGAAGGATGATTTTCCGTAACGAAATATGCGTTCAGGTTTAGCTTAATCTGTTCTCTTCAGATACTTCGTCCCGGGGGAATAAGCGCATTAAACAAGGAGTCTCCCGACAAGCATGAGCAGGCATTACAATGCCATTATCAATACAAACCCATTTAAATGCTTCCAATATTTAGAGAAGAGCTCCAGTATGATTGCAAACAAAATTCCTGAGCGCTTTTTCAAACAATGTTTAATCTGCTCTGCAGCCATGGCTCTGTAAAAGCTGCATCTACAAACAAAAGATACATCATGTCACTAGAGTTATCACTACAGCTGGGCAAATGCATTCCAGCTATACTTGATTTATACTTTATTTATTAAATTTCACCCTTTTTTTTGTTTTTGCCTTTGCAGTATGTTCAGAGGCAGACTGCAGACCCTGCTGCCATCTGCACCGCGGCTGGTCGCGGGTTTCTGCCGCAGCGCTTGCCCGCACGCAGCGCAGGGAGGGCACCGCCGCCGGGACCCGCTGCCCTCGGGATGCTCTGCACCATGAGTTTGCACGGAGGATCTGGCGCCCGAGCTGGAGGGCGGGCCGGAGCAGAGCCGGGAAGGTTCCCCTGGGACACAGGTGTCCCGGGCGCTCCGCGGCACCGCAGCGGGACGGGCCCGGGAGGCACTCCATGCTGCGCTGCTGCCCCCCTCATCCTGTCCTTGTCCCGTAGGAATGTTCGGCTCCCCCTGCCCAGCAGGGCTCGGGGGCGGGCAAGCGGGAGACGCTTTTCACGTGGCACAGACCTCAGCGGTTGGGTTTGGAAGGTATTTCAAACGTAGCGTAAAGTGCAATAAGTTAATATTTCAGAGCTCTTTAAAGCATTCATTCAGAAACAGCAATGCAAACTTTCAAATATTTATGCTTCTGAGGGAAAACATGGCAGATTGAATTAGCGCACGGTGCCCTTCCCTGTGCCGCCGGCTCACTGCGGATCTGGGACCTGGAAGGACAACGTGCAGCAGTGGCGGTGCGGGCCGCTTCCCCGTGCCACGCTGCAAGGCCTCGTGTGCAGCGTTCGCTGCTCAGCCGCCTCTGTCCCCATTAATACTTCAACGTGCAGGGAAGGCGCAGAGCAGAACGGAGGTCGGAAAATAGGCAGGAGATGCAGGGTCTAGTGGGAGCCCCGAAACCCCCGTGTCCGTTCGGAGGCTGGGCCGACACCGCGGCACAGGGAAGAGCCCGAGGCAAGGGCTCAGAGCCAGGAGCGCAGCCCGGGGACGGCCAGGAGAGAGCAGGGAAAACGCGTGGCCCCTGATGAAACCATGAGCATCTCTGCGTGAGATTTTGGACTCTGCAGTTGGGTGTGAAAATTCGGGTAGACTTGAATAATCTGTCGATTTTTTAGCATTCTGCCAATGAAGAACCAAGCGTATAAACTGCAATAGAAACGGCGCTGTGTTTGCGGGCAGCGCTGGGCGGGCAGTGGGTCCCGCCGCGCACCAGGCGGCTGCTCGGGGCCCGCGGCACAACCCCGCCGGGCCGCGGGGCCGCCAGTGCCTGCCGGCCTTCCCCTCGGTGGCCCTGGCGGAGCCCGGCGCAGCGCATGGCACAGCAGCCCCGGGGGGCTGGGAGCTGCAGTCACGCATCGCCAGGAGAAAGCAACAGGCCCAAGGGGACAGCAAAGGGCCAGCAGCAAGGGAAGGGGAATTTATAGGCGGGAATGGGGCTGATTTCGGTCGAACGCGGCAGGGAAAAGAGGCGGTAAGAAGCCCTGCACACACGTGCATGCGCATGCACGCGCGCCTCACAAGACAGAAATGGCAAGTGCAGCCATAATAGCAATAGTCCAAAAGTAATTTGTGCTTAACCTGTTCAAAATAAAAATAACTAGCAGGCAAGTTCACTCCTCAGACCATCTGCGTCTCATAGGCGTACGTTAAAATCCTGGCACCATCTGTTCCGTTGGAACGTCAGCACGATACCAATATGCCAAATCCCAGTTATGTCAGCGGGGACAGCAGCCTCGTCCCCCTCAGAGCCACCCGCTCCGGCGGCGCGTGAGAGGCCGGGCGGGCAGCGCGGGACAGGGGCGGCTGCTGCTGCTGCTGCCGCTCTCGGGGTCTGGCCGGCCCCCGGGGCCGGTGCAGCACCGCGCAGCCGCGCTGTGCAGGGCGCAGGTGCCGCCTGCCTCACAGCCTGGGCATGGGCACGTGGAGCGTCCTGCAAAGCCCCGGGCCACGCGCAGGGCCCGCGGCATCGCTGCCACGGCCTGTTCGCCCCACGGCACGTGCTGCCACCCCCGCGGCACCCACGGCCCACGCAGCAGCCAAGGGGCTCCGCTCAGCGGCAAAAATAAACGGTCAAGTGCCTAAGAAAACCTGCTGTGACAGATTAGTCTTGCAAGATTTATACTGCCTTTTAACTAATTAATACTAGAGAGGCTGCTGAAAGCCTCTGCATAGTTCTCATTGGTCCTCGTGGCAAAAAAAGATCCATTGCAACATGGAAATTAATGTAATAGCTGTCAAGCACTTCTCAGTGATTTTTGTGGGGCTACATTGTGGAGCTACAAACCATACATCACTTCCTGCTCTGCTCCGCATCGATTTCTTCCAGGAAGAAAAATAGCAAACCTTCCTCTTGCCCCTGCATGAGGCCATAAAGCAAGGCGAGGAAGGAGAGGGGAGGAAGGCCAGGCACTATCAGGCAAGTAAATCTTGAAGACACAGCACAAAAACATTTTTTTGCTAATCAATTGGAGTACACAGGCATATTCATGAAATTTAATTAAGTTCTGTGTCTCAAAGAAATCTATGTGCAACTCTTCCCTGCAATTATTTATTTACTGTCACGCAACTTTTAGCTTTCACCCAGGAAATGATTGGTTACCGCTGCATTTTCATTAGCAGACGCTGCAAAGAGGCTTCTTCTTAAAAGGCTCGTGGAGAGGCTCACTCTTCTCAGCCACGATATTGACTGCCTCCTTGCAAAGAAAATCTATTAATGTATTTAGACGCATTTCAAGTATAATGCCATTTGTGCAGAAGCCACTAGCACAACCTTGCTAAATTTGGATGCATCCAGCTCCCCACCCTGAGCCGCGCTGACACAAAATGCCACAAAAGCCACAGAAATCTTGGTGCGTCCTGCCCGGGTACCACACGGCGCCGGCCCAGGCACTGTGCTGGGCACGGCCCCGGCGGCAGCGCCCCGGCCCGCACACAATCCTGCGAGCGGCCCCATCGCTCCTGTGCTATCGGGCACGAGTTATGGGGTGCAAAGCATTGCCGTGCGCGTGGCGAATGCCCGCGAGGCCTTGCAGCCTGCTGCCCATACCAGCTGCCCCGGGAAGGGCTGCCTGCTCCCCATCAAGATCCCAGAGCGAATAAGCAAGAGCCGCCACCTCCAAAAGCAAAACATACACCATCTATTCAAATTGCTATGTTTTAATCCAGCAAATTTTCCCCAAAAAGATGTTTAGATGCAGGGTTTTCTCCCGAATCCCACTGGGAGCTGAATCTATGAGCTCAGGTTGTTTCCACAAACTCATCTCTTGGTAGGATGCAAATCTGTGTCATTGCATCAGTGCTGCTGCCTTCAGCTCTAGCACTAAGCCCAAAAAGTATGGAAACTGCCCCGGGAGCGTTGCTGGGGACAGCAGTCCCGAGGCGGCCCAGGCTGGGGTGCGGGTCTGCAGGACGCCGGGGCCCCGCGGCTGCCCGCTCGCTCCCGGGTCACTCGGAGCCGCCCCACGCTCGCTGCTGCAGGGCACGCGCCCACCCGTCACGGAGGGGTCACTTACCTCTGTGAGGAGGGACATGAGGCCCTGCCGCGGGTTCGCAGCAAGGACGGCTACTGCACCTCCCATCTCCAGGACGACATTGAGAGCGCCGGCCGGGTCCGCGCGGGCCGAGCGTGTGGGTGCCGGGAGTGGTGCCGCCCGGGCCCTGGGTGCCAGGCCTGGCACTGATGCCTCCAGGACCCACGGAGGGGCCCAGGGAGCACCCAGCCACGGAGGGGATTTCTCTGCAAGGAACAGTCACTTCTGCCTTCACCAGTGTGACCATTTACAGCAACAGATCCTTTAACCAAATTGTTACTGGCAAAAGCATTTTTATCTCCATCCTTACTTAAATATTCTTCACCCACTCAAGGGAAGGCAACCCAGATTTCTATCTGCAGACACTGAGCTTAAAGAAGGGAATGAATTATTCCTCACATAATATGTATGCATCAACTTCAGAGAATCGAGGGCCAAGACCCTGCCGGGCGCCGGGCTGGTCCCACCGCACCCAGGGAGGGAAGAGCTCAGCGCAGGGCAAACCCCACGGCACTGAGGTCTAGCGGAGGAGACGCTTAGCTTGGTGCAAGCCAAGAACTGCCGGCGCGACGGAGGGCTAAAGCACACGGAAAACATACTCAGATGATGGCAGCTAATAATGGAATTAGTAAGACAAAAGGAACCCAGCTTTTGAGAAATGAGCAGCAACTGGCTCATTTGCCAGTGCAGTTGCAAGATAATGACACTGCAAGACAAAAATCTGTTCAGATTTGGTCTAAACGCACGCATTCTGGATACGCATATTACACTGAGTTTAGCTGATGATTGGTAATCACATTTTTGTATATAAATGGTGAATTTGCAAAAAGCCACCTTTACTTTCCAGTGTTGGGATTAGCCTTTGCAAATGTGAAAGAAAATGCACAATATTTCTTCATTACCAATGGAAGTGCTGAGCTGAGAAAAATTCAGTGAAATTCCCTTCACAGAAGCACAAATAAACATTTCTGCCAGCTCTCTGATGGCATTTTGCTCGATCTAGTTCTGAGTTTTTGGCTCTGAAAACATTAAAAGTGCAAAATGTGGTCAAAACGTTTCACTGGGTTCTGTTCTACTCTGATTTAATTCTAGTGTAAAAATATACTCTGATTCAATTTGATGGAAACTCACTCTGAAGTTCTGAAAACGAGCCTAGGACTCCTCCAAAACATGCAGAGAGGAGAACTTTCCTTTAAGCTTGGCTTAAAGGACCTGGCCAGACCCGAGGGTGCATGAGGAAATGCTGGGACTCCCTTCCCAACCGCGAGCCCAGGTGGAGCTGGCACGGGAGCACCCAGCAGGCGCCCTTCCCTCCAGAGCAACTCTGTGTTTCCAGGAACACGTGTCAAACCTCACCAGGAAAAGGGTACAGAATTCTCGCATCTCCAATTGCCAGCCTGGGAATGCATCAAACTAGATCCCTGTGTCTGGAGCACAACTGTGGAGATTTGCAGATCCTGACGTAAAGGAGGTTGGGTTTTGGAGCCTGGAATTACCACGTATCTGCACAGGTACAGAATGCTGCTTCCCGAGCACGAGAAGAGCAGGGAGCCGTCTGAAGCGGAGGTGCCTGCGGATGCCGGCGGCCCGTAGAGGGAACAAACATTTAACAAGGGGGAGGACTTGCAGGGCAGCCCATTTTCCTTCAGCCCCTACTGTGCACTCAGAAATTCCTCTGTCCCACTAGGGAAAGACCCATGGGACGGGGCCCCAAACGCTGCTGCTGAGTGCAAAGCGCTGCCGTCCCAACGTACTCCCGGCTCTGTAGCTCCACACGGCCCATGTCTGTGGGTCATGCAGCAGGGCTCACAGCCAGCTACCAACACGTGAAAAGCACCAGCACGATGCCAGGCTACTAGCTGGCTTTTAAATGTTATCAGGAGAGTAATTCCACAGGCGGATCTGCAAGAACTAAGAGAAACAGCCTACGCAGTCTCTGCTGCCCAGCAAGCTGCTCTGGAGGCTTCATTTTATTTATCCAGATACTATTAGCAGAGAAAAAAAAGCAAGGGATGTTCACTGCAAAAGAAAAGTTCAGGGCTCCTAGTAAGGTCTTAGTAAGGGCCATTAGCACTGAAATAAATACTAGGCCTCCCACGCTTGACCATTAAAGGGAGACTTTATCTTATGCATTAAGCTTTTATATTACCTAGCAGTCATCAGAACTGAATCTTTATGGACTTAAGAGGTATTGCAGCGCTCCGCACTCCCCACATCAGCACAATAATAGGTTCCAGCACATGACCAGATTGGAAGCTCAAACTCTATTGTTCCGTAAGAGTTACTCCAACTAGCTGAAAGGTATGCAATTTAAGCATATGCCTTAAAATTAGAAGGCATAATAATGGCAGGGATATTTCATTTCATTCCGCTATTACCTCGAGCACGGCTTGTGAAGGCAGCAGGGCACACTCAGCACAGCTGTATCCCCGGCACGGCCTCCTCATCCCCCCTTCCATTTCAGAGACAGCAACAACTGTCACCATCAAAGGGACAATGCAATGCCACCAACTCCAGCTCGCCTGAAGCCTGCTTCCTTCCTTTATAGAAAATATGCTTTTGAGATTCATAATAGACTACTACTATTCTTAGCAAAGATGTAATTCAAACTTTGTTTCCTGTGCCTGCATTTATGCTGTGCTAGCCTCGAACTTGGAAAGCCAAGAAAAGAACAATCTGAGAAAATGAAGTGGCTATAAATTCAAACTAATCCAGGATGGCTTAAAAAAAAAAAAAAAGGCAGAAAGACTTGCTGCAGTGAAATGTTTGTCTGTGTATACAATATGTTGCTCATTTTTCATTGAACCACAAAT
>VZSG01000198.1:373025-506008 GCA_013398315.1 Nothoprocta pentlandii | reverse complement strand
GGGCTCAGGCGGCCGCTGCCCTCCCTTGCAGGTCGCCGACATGTCCGGCTTCGACAGCTTCAACGCCGACTACTTCCAGAGCAGCTACAGCATCGACGAGCAGGGCCAGCCCTACGACTACGGCGGGAGCGACGGCGCCTACAGCCGGTAACGCCGCGGCGCCCCCGCGGTTACGTGCGCGGGGCCCGTTTTCCTGCGCTTTAGGGGGGCACGTAGGGGCTTGGAAGCTGCGGCTCCATAGTCTGGCCGCGGGTCCGGGTACGAGGCCTCCCTCCCTGCAGCTCTGTGGGAGAAGAGACCTCGTTGCTGCAGCCCGTCCGCAGGCGCTCGGGGAGCAGGAGGAGCCCGGGCGCTCGCTGATCGAGCCCGCCGCCTCCCTGCGCGTCCCTGGGCGCCTGCAGCACGTCGTGCAGGGTCTCTGGTCGCGGGAGCGGCCGGGCTCCTTGCAGCTGTGCGGGCTCAGGCTGGGGGGCTCCCTGCAAGCGACCCGCCCCGGGCCTGGTCACGGTGCTCGCGATGGGGTAGAGCAGGGCTGCAGTGCCGCGACCGCCTCCGTTCTGCACACGCTGAGAACCCAGAGCTAAAATGCGGGTTTTCCTGCCTTATATTCTTATTTTCAGAAGTGAGTTGCTGTAGAGGTGTTTGCTGAAGTCTCTATGTATCTCAGGCTAGGAAATGTTTAGTGGCAAGAACAGCTTTTTGCTGTTTTTTTTTTTTTTTTGCAATGAGAGAAGATAGGTCTGTTAAGGAATTATTTTTAAAGATGTGCTATGGCAATATTTTGTTGGACAGTAAATCTACAGCAGGGAGTAGTTGAGAGATAATACGTAGATTAGTGAATAATTGAGAATATGTGAAATAGAAACTGAAAAATTGCCTGATGTTTTCTTCTCCTGCATCATATCCAGAAGGTAGATGTCATAATGTGCTTAATATCTATGTCATAATTCTTTCCTGGGTCTTATATGCTCTAATACTAAATGACAAAAGTGTTTTTTCAGGAAAGAGGGAAACAGCCTTTTTTTTAAAAAAAATAAGTTTGTTTTTGAAATAGGAGGGAACAAAACAATAATTGTATAAGGAACTCCATTCTTGAATAGTAAGTTTGCAAATAAATATTCTAAGTAGCAGACTAATGTTGGCATCAAATAAGGCCTGAGTGGTAATGAAAGGACAATATTTGGGAGAGTTTGAGATGTGAAATTTTCCTATTCTTTTATTAACAGATCTACAACCTGGACTAGAAATTTAGTCAGTTGATAATAGTGTTGTTTCTCAAGGTCTTTACCTTCATGATTCCTTTCTCCCAGATGCTGGCAACTGTGCAACTAGAATTGCCCCATGTTATGTACATATTGTGTATGAGGGTTTTAGTTGATGAACGCAGCTTGTACCTGAGCACAGGATAGGCAGGATTGCTTGCTGTATACTGCTTATTTATCACAAATATTTTTGGGTTTTGCAGGAGAGGGAGGTGGTTAAAGCAAGCCTAATATCTGTCCCTAATATTCTGTCATTCTTCTTAGGCAATTTGAAGGCTATGACTATTCTCAGCAGAGCGGATTTTTTCCCCCAGAAATGATGCAACAGCAGCAGCCCTACATGGGGCAGATTTATCAGCCAACACAGACGTATACTCCAACTTCGGCACAGTCTTTTTATGGAAGTAGCTTTGAGGATGAGCCTCCGCTATTGGAAGGTATAACTTGTTCTTTGTAGCCAAATCCAGAACTCCTCACGATTTGGCACTAAGTTAAGCAGTAGAGGTATATGTTCTCTAGTAGGGTATATTTTGCCTACTTCTGTTGAGTAGTATATCTCTACTCCATTTTGAAATTATCTGTATTTCAAATACCATATTTCAGTATGTGAAATACATGTTTCTCTGTCAACCTTTACAGTTGCAGAACTGAAGTTTATTACTGCCTCCCAGCAGTTGGCAGAACTGCTGAATTAAATCAGTAACCTGATTTTGTACAACTCTTAATCTTTTTATTGTTGCAAACAATACCAAAGACTGCCTTTTTTTGTAAAACACTTTGATAATCTTGGTTCTAGTCACATAGCCAATTGAAACTGGGATCTTTATTGCTAAAGAGAAGCATTAAACACTTTAGAAATTCTTACCAGAATGCAGTCTACATGGCATGCTGGAATAGATAGATAGTAAGAGTGTATGTATTTGCTTTTAGTTTCCAGCTTACATACGTCATTGTTCTGTACCAAACAACTGAAAAAAAACTGTACTGTTAGTAGTTACAGAGATTGGAATGCATGATTTTCCTCTACCCAGCTGTTCACAAAATTTATTTATTTATAGATGCCCATAAAAACCTCAGTGTTTTATTGGACAAATAGTAGATGCATTCACAGTCAGCTTTCACACAAAACTGGCCAAGTTGTGTGGATGGAGGCTTGAAAACATATCTACTTGTTGAGAACTGTGAAACCATGAATTGTTTAGACATTAAAAAGGTTGGGGAATTTTTTGGTTGTTTTTAATGGACTTAATTAGGAGGATGGGTAGCTTAAAACAAAAAGAAACCCACTAAGGGGGATTAAGTACAGAGAGACTGCCCTAAACTAAAAATCCTTGAGCCACCTCCCAGGGGAGGCTTGGAGAATAGTTGGGCATCGTGCCTGATTTGCTCTTACACTCTTTCCTACATATCTGCTTTTGGCCACTTACAGGGACAGCATACTAGGCTAAATGGACTTTTGGTCTGACCCGGAGTACTGTGCTTGTGCTCTTATCTGGTCCCGTAGAAATCTGCCTCACTGCAGAGCATTTGAGACCTGGAATCTGTGGAGTCAGCACACTCAGCTCTTTGAGGAAAGATGGAATGACTCAATTCCCTGGTCCCCTAGGAATGGTATTTTGAGGAGGTTTGTAGGTGGAGGGGCAGGGAAAAGTATCAGTGAAACAAGCGGGACCAGTGGGAAAGGAAAAATGATATAAATATACATAACGCTTTTCGTTTAACTTGTAGAATTGGGGATCAACTTCGACCACATCTGGCAGAAGACGCTAACAGTTCTGCACCCGTTAAAAGTAGCAGATGGCAGCATCATGAACGAGACTGACTTGGCCGGACCAATGGTCTTCTGTCTAGCCTTTGGAGCCACACTGCTGCTGGTAAGATATTGACTGCAAAATATTATTCTTTGTGCTTTTAGTACTGCCAGAAAAACTGGGAATAAGCCAATTACCCTTTAGTTTTACTCTAAGATACTTCTTAGCGTGGAGGCTATAAAAACACAAATCCTAACTGAGAATTTTTAGCTCAGTGGGAGAGCTGTTGGGGATTGATACAAAACCTCATTGAAATTAATGATTTTGCAGAACTTCAGTGTTTGGTTTCTGCATGCTCATTATTCCTGTAGTATACATAGTATTTTTCACGCTTGGCTTTTGAGGAGTATCGTTGACTGTCACACAAATGGGATGTGACGCCCATATTCTTATTTTTTTCCTGTACTACTTGTGTGCAATGGCACATCTTACCTTCAGAATCATAGACTATTTAAAGCATCTTCGTTAGCTTCTGTGTTATCTGGAATCAGAGGAAGGAGCCTTCAGTATATTTCCATATCTTCCATTGAGGAGTTTCACGTTAACTTTTATTGTGCTTAATATTTGACATAATTTCTTTGTTCCTCCATATATATTTGCTCCATGCTCTTTGTACACTGTTTTTCTAACTGGTATTCCCGATATTTATTAAGCAGGGAAGTTAAAATTAATAGGTCATAATGTATTTCTTGATAGGTCAGTGCATGCTTTTTTTTTTTCTTTTTTTCAGTTGAACGTAATTGAAATAAGATTGTGCTTTAAAGATTCAAGTGTCAATTAGTAAATGACAGAGAAGAAACTGACAGACTTCCTTGTTACTGAAAACTTCAGTATTTTTAATCAGTTTTCTTGTGTCTTTAGGCATTGCATTTAATTTTTGTCTAAAACCTCACATTACCACAGCTTGGAACAATATTTTGGTACCAAGGGGAATGTAAACCTAATTTATAAATGACCTTTAATTATGGAAATTGGGCCGGTAGAATTGATGAACATGTTCCTTTTTATACTAGACACATTCAGATGTTCTCATACTAAGAATTTTGCCACTTTCTCCCTTTATTTTAAAGAAAACCATTAAATAAGAATGTAATTGGGTACTTAAGAAATGTCGTACTATGAAGAGTCTGCTTTAAATTGTGCTCTTTCTTGAGTTAGGATTTTTTTTTCCCCCCCGGCTCTGAAACATCATTACTTAGTTTGTGTTCTCCCAGTCCCTTGCCACGTAAAGCAAAACTTGTTTTTTTAATAATTATTGAAAACTGATCAAGGAAATGACAGGTCTGTTCTGTGAGAGGAAAATAAGCTCAGCCTAACAGAAAAGAAGTTCGAAAGAGACTGGATTGTTTTCTCTAGCATGCAGAGAAGAGATGGACCACAAATAAACTTAGTTTGCAGGCTGGTTTTGGGAGGAAGACCTCAAAATCTGGAAACCGTAATAACTTAGAGTAGCTCAACTCTGTAGAAATGGCTACAACGATATGATGTGGATTTTAGAAAAAAAAAAATGTTGTCAGGGGAGCATGGACCTAGCTACTGGATGCATGTGCCTTCTGTGGTTCGTGCATGGTGCTTTCCAGCTCAGATTAAATTATTTGTAGGAATTCTTAGTTTACTTGGTTACTGACTTACTTTTTTTGTTCTTTGAAGAATAATTCAGTGAAAATTATTGTAACCTAATACAAAATCCTGCAGCTGATCTTCAGAGCAAAATCAGCTAAGTGGGTAAACGTAAAGAATTCATATACTTTTGCAGCCCAAATCAAAGAATAAGAATTCTTTGTTCAAAATCTCTTTATCAGAATACATAAAACTAAGATAGATGTGCCTGTTGATTGTCTAGAATGTACAAATGTTCTGAAATTCAGATAGTGGAAAGATGAGTTGTTGAATTTGAATGTGGAAGTTTGGAGGGGGGTAACAAGCGGAAAAAAAGATTGTGTAAACATTCATTTTGTCAAATGCACTATTTGTGTAGTCACTTAACTAACTTGCATTAATCTGCTTGTTTTTCTTGTTTTTGTTCTATTTAGGCTGGTAAAATTCAGTTTGGTTATGTGTATGGAATCAGTGCAATCGGATGTGTAGGGATGTTTTGTCTCTTGAACCTAATGAGCATGACGGGTGTCTCGTTTGGCTGCGTGGCCAGTGTCCTTGGATATTGTCTTCTTCCTATGATCTTACTTTCCACTTTCGCCATTGTATTTTCATTGCAGTAAGTACATGAACTTCAGAATTTGGTACCATAGTGAAGAAAACGTGTAATTTGAATATGATAAGAATTTGTGGTAATGGGGAAAATATAAGAATCAAGAATCTTCAGATACTTATTGTATAGTTTAAGTTAATTAACAGCTTTTAAATACATGTACAGAAATAACAATGTCAAGTCATGTTTTTAGTCGACTTTTACTCAGAAAAATTTCTGTATCCCTAAAGTCTAAAAGACGATTATATGTTGAAACAGGAAATTGAATTTGTCAAATAAGAAAATCTGCTTAATGCTTCATAACTACATGAAGTTATGAATTGGAAAGCATCAAGGAACCACTTGATACAGTTTTCTTATTCTACACTTTGGTTTCATATGCACAAAAGTTAACTTTGACTTTTTCACAATTGAATAGAATAGTTATGAAATAATGTACTTATTAAATGGAACAGAATCTCTGTAAAGATTTAAAAAGTCCTCAGATTAATCTTAGTTTGGAAGTTGTAAAAGGCGTTAAACAGAGTCCAGTTATGGCTCCTGTGGGCATGTATGTGCAGTTCTTAAATGATTGTTTTGTTTTGTTTTTGTCTTTGCAGGGGCATGATGGGAATTATTCTCACTGCTGGAATTATTGGCTGGTGCAGCTTTTCTGCTTCCAAAATCTTTATTTCTGCCTTAGCAATGGAAGGACAACAACTCCTAGTAGCATACCCCTGTGCTTTATTGTATGGAGTCTTTGCTCTCATTTCTGTGTTTTGAATAGACTGTACAAATTATTGGACTCCAGTGGGCCAAAATGAAAAGATCAACTTGGAACATTTAGTTGGACCAGAAGCAGCTGCAAACAGTTATATAATACTGCTATCATGAAACTTAGACCCGGTTTGAATTATTTGGAACGATGGGAACAAATGTCTTTTGTTCACTTTTTTAGGACTTTGAATACTGTTTTCAATTGACCTAAGGTGTCTATAGCTTTAATAAGTATTCATGCTTATAAAGTTAATGTAATTTCTTTCCCATTCCTAAAATCTTTGGAAAAGTCACTTTTGTTTATCTGAGGGTTATTTNGGGTTGATGAGTAAGGGAGGGAGGAAGGCTGCAGTTACAATGTCCTTGATAGATTTTTATCAGCAAAGGTAAATAAAACCACAGATGTAAATCTGAGTTTCTCTGAATAATTCTGCAATAATAATCTATTTCTTGTCCCCTCTTACAAAAAAATGAAATGCACAAAGGAATTCAAGCAGTTAGAATATTTTGTATATCACAACAAATACACTCTTAAGCTTTTTGGTCTCTTATGTGTTCATTTATGGTGATAGTATTTCAGGATTTTGGATATTTACAATGTGAATTAGAAGATGTTCTTAAAAGTCAAACCTATGTGTTAGCTTGGATTTATGAAGCTAACTTCATCTAGAATTACTCCTCTTAATAATCCATATATTAGTTATTGAGGAAAAATATCTTTTGCAGTACTTCCAAGGAAAACACCATTTTGAAAATGTTGTCAGCTTGTCAGTATTGCAGTTACTGTAAACATAATTTAAGGCATATTGATTAAATTTTCTTTAAATTTTGAAAATGGTGTTTATTTTTTATGGTCTTTTTTTCTCTTTTGAATGAACTTCAGTTTTTAGAATAGGAACTTCCATATGAAAGCAAAATACTAATTACAACTATAATTCAGTTACTGGATGTGATGTTTCCTTCAATCACAAATAATTAATCTTCGAAGTCTAAAGTAGAAGTGGGAAAGCCAAAAGAGTTGGTCTCCCCAAGTACTCACTAACTCCTAAAGTGTGTAAGAAAAGGACACACAGCACGTTTGCTTGTTTGTTTGTTTTCTAGACCCAGCATGTCCTAATCTAACCTTCCAGCATTGAATCACTGACCAAGTACCTAATGGTAACACCTGCTGGTAGCACTCCTGGTGTAGTCTTAGAAAACACCACCGAAGCAGCCTATTCCTGGAGAGACAAGATAATCATGTCTAGGAGGAGGAAGTAATTTAAAAAATCTCAATAGAAAACTACTAGAATTTCACCTTTCATCCAAGTGATACATAGGGATAACTTCAAAAGGATAGCACAATCTTTTTTTCTCACTTTTCCCTTATTTCTGCACATTGTTCTAAAAATAAAAATACTTCTTTCTAGTGGCTCTAGGAATTACTGACCAGAGCCAACTCCTGTGCGTGGATCTTGGAGCTGTGGAAAGTGCCTTTAAAAAAAAAAACATGTTTTTCCAGCATAATTTTCTACTTTAATATTTTATTGGGAAGTGTCATCCTAAATACAAATGGGTAAATTGGCTTTTAGTCTACTATTTCTCTGCCTGCTTTTGTACTTCTGATTTTCTTTTGATAAGTGGAGCCCAGCTGCCCTTTTTTACAAAGTTCTCATTTTAATAAATGAAAAACATTACCAGCTGATGGAGCACAAAGTCCTGTATTTGTGCAAATAAATTACAGCAATTACCTTTACTAATGAGGCCTAATTAAACACAGAAATGTTCTAACAAATACAAAAGCTTGTATACTTTGAATATGTCATGTTCTAGTGTTCAAATACTATATTTTTGTAAAGTATGCAGTTAAGCTTACATTATTTACATAAATGCATCTAATTTCTTAAAATTTCCTCTAGTGAAATATTGGCAGGGGAACTTCTGAGTCTGGGGTGAATATAGCTACAGGCAACTGCACACGTTCACTACGTCCATGCTCTGACAGCAGCAGCTGTTACCTACCCAAGCAATGAAGTAAGGCCAGTTTCAGGAGAACTTTGTGCTCTTAGCAGTCAGTTTTTAACTGAGGAATTTTGGGAGTGGGGGAAGAAATGGACGGGAGTAAAAGGTCAAGAATTTTATTTATAGAGAGCTTTTCAAAAACAATACCTACACTGATATCTTAAATTTCTAGTAGACTAGTTAATATGATTCCATTGACTCTGCTCATTATCTTTCCAAAATCAAATCCACCAGTTTTCCATAGTGTAGTCCTAGCGCTTGCTTCAGTTTTAGTAACTTCTTTTCACACAATTTAACCTTACCATCACATAGGATGACAGGGCTGTATTTAATCCTTTACGCCCACGTTTGCCTTTAGACATTTTTTTATCTTCTAAATCTGAAATCTCCCCCATGGTCTGTTAAAATCGGTATTCTCATCTAGTTTTCAGGTGAGTATTGGCATTCTTGCTTCCGTGCTGCATTCTGTCACGCCGTTTTTGTGCTACTCGCCTTAAAGCACTCCAGTGTGAACGCTGCTACTGCTTTCTTAAAGTTGGTTTCATCTCACACCCACTCTCGAACGGACGGGCCCTCTACAGACGTTAATTTAAAGTTACCTTTCCCGCTTAACCCATTCCAAAGCAGTGTTTTGACAGCATCTTGGCTTCTCAGGTCATTTGCTTGGCTAGGAGGCAGTCGCTGCCCGCAGTTCAGTTTGTTTCTTTAGGCAGGACCTTGGTCAGTCTCCATGGACGCCATGATGCATCCATGGATAAAACCCACGCTTTTCTGTGTGTTTATGCTTTCAGTGATGGAAGCTGTGTTGGCATTTGTTCTTGATGGGCTCTTAGTGTTTGCCGGTAGATGAACGCCTCCAGAAGGAGGAGTGCCGGGTGGCTTTGGGGTTGTGTGAAGCCGCGTGCTGCTCGGGATGGCTGCCGGCGCGGAGCCGCCGCCCGGGTCTGTGTGCGGCGAGCGGCCGCGCTGTGCGATTGCAGAGGGCTCCCCTCTAAGGCATCGCTGGTCTGCAGACGGGCAGGCTCCCCCCCGCTGCTGCCCAGGCCTCTCGCCGGGGCCTGTGACAGGAGCCGCACGGAGGGGAGGCTGAGGGGGCTCCGGGAGGCGCGAAGGAGCTCGGGCTCCCGGGACGGTCGTGGCCGGCGCTCGCTTGGGAGCACATGGAGGCTGGGTTGGCTCGCGGCCTCACGGCAGCCCGCAGGAAGGCGCAGGAGCAGAGCTCCAACGCGCTCTCTATGCAACAGCCCACAGCAGTGCTAGTAACTCCAAGCCTGGGTTTGATTTTTAGGCACCAGTTTAGCTGAAAGAACCGGTGCCCGTGTCCTCTGGGGGCCCTCCTGCGCGACGGTCGCGGGCGCTGCTATCTCCCGCTCCGCCACTGGGTGGGCCTGCAGCACGCGCCATGCGAGGCCGAGCGGGCCGGCTGCCGGCGGGAGGCCCGGGCTCTGCCGCGCACATCTCCCGGGGCAGCCCGGGGCTCGGGAGTCCCACCGGCCCGTGGCGGCCGAGCACCTGAAGCGGAGCCGATTCCGTGCCCCTCCCGGGGGGTCCTGCAGCGTGGCGGCGGCCGCATCCCTGCGCAACGCGGCGGGAGGATCCGCGGGATGGAGGGCCCGGCCCTGCGGACACCGAGCGCGGGAGGAGGCCGCTGCCTGTGGACGGGTCCGCCGTGGCGGCAGCCTCGCGCCCTCCCGCTCAGAGTCAGCGGCCATTAGCCAAGCAGCAGCCCGGCTCCGGGGAATCCCAACTATTGTGCCCCCAAGATTTCCTTTCTCCCCTGTTATTTCTTTATTGCAGGAAGTACTGAGATTAAAAAAGTAAAGATTTTTCTGATTCTCATCAGGAAATGATGAAGGGGAAGACTGTCTAAAATTAGACACTACAGTCCTGGATCTGGCCTCTCAAACATGGCACTGCAGTTTAGGCTTTGGGAAGAAAGGCGTTGCTCCGTTTCCTTACACGCTAAACCACCACATCATTCCTGGAATTACAGTGCTCTTACCGTATACGTTTACACTAAGTTTTCCCCAAAATTCCTCCTCTGCATTGAGCCTAGGAATCCAGCCGTCTTGGACACCTGCCTTATCTCCCGATCTCCCAGACCCACGCGCTTCCCGCTCGCGCACGTCCGCCCGCGTTTGGCAGACGGCCGCCGGGCCGAGGCCGAGCGCGCCGGAGCGGCTGCGCCGCGAGCCCCGTGGCCCTGCGCGGCCGCCGCCAAGGCCAGAGCCTGCCAAAGACCCTCGCCGAGCCGCGCTTTCTGCTCCAGGCAATAATGATTTACCATGGAAGAGAAGTCAGGACCTGACCTACGTGGCTTCCTCCTGCCCGCCTTGTCCCCGGCAGGCCACACAGTTTAACGGCTCAGCTCAGTGATGTTCCTGCCGTTTTTTGGCATCTTCCCAGCCTGTGGATGGCAGCCCTTGGCATTGTCAGCAGTTTGTGAACCCGCATTCAAGGCGCCCTGGGCCTCCAGGTAAAATCTAGCAGCAAAATCCAGGTCCAACACAGGGCGGGTTGGTCCCACTCCAGTGAGCGTCAGCCTCATTTTCCAACAAATTTCCCATTTAGCTCAATGGGGAACTAGGATAAATCCACAACATGGGTGTTTGGCCAATGGTCATGTCAGACAAATGGGGATAAATCCACAACATGGGTGTTTGGCCAATGGTCATGTCAGACAAATGGGGATAAATCCCCTGGTTTGCAGGGACACCTCAGCGGTGCTTCCATGGGAGCCAGGCCCCAGGGCCGCCCGGATCCCTGGTCCGGGCTGGCCGCCTCCGGGGAACTTTCCCCGCGAGAGCTCGGGGCCGGCGCTTGCCTCGGAAACGTGCCGCTGAAGAGCGTGTTCACAAAGGACCTCTGTGTGAGGAGATGGTATAAGCTGCAGAGCTGAAAATACAGCTTAAAACCTTACTGCATTAACCTCTTCACGTTCACTTACCTAGGAATATTGAAGCTCCAGTTGTCCCAATAACTTCACTGCACACTCATAACAAGTTGCTGAAAATTTTAATGAGTTTAGCTCCTTTTGCTTCATCTATTTAATCTTTGCTTTATTAATATGAGTCAATCTGCTGATCGTTTGAGTAGCTGGTTCAAATTTTAATCATCAATAAGTAACAATAATCTAGCATCTTGGCAAGGCTCTGCTGGCAGTGTGGTCACTGGATTGAATCACAGGTGGAAACATTTACATTTAGGACGATTTTCTCATTCCAGAATTTTGTCCCAGTCAAAAATTACTGGTTCAGACAAGGTTAGGAGACCCGAAGAAGGCAGTGTCTGTACTAAACCGATGCCAACAACAGATGTCACATTGCTTGTTGCTCTCCTTTCCTACCGACTCACTCAGCCACGTTCTGCCAAATACCCGTTTGGTTCTGTTTTAAAAGTCCTTAGCCTGCAATGTACAGAATTAACTCTAATCATTATATATGAGCTTTGAGAAACGTTAGCGTTTCCTTTGAGGAAACAACAAGTGTTCTTTATCTTTTGGAGCGGGCTGTTCCAGGAGGCAGAAGGGCTGCCCGGCAGGGCAGCGCGGGAAGCGGCTGGTTCCCGGCCAGCCGTGCATGGGTTGCTGTGCGCGGTGCTGCAGCCCTGTATCCCGGTGCTCCCTGCATGGGAAGCAGCCGGTTCCCGGCCAGCCACACGCGGGTCGCTGTGCGCGGCGCTGCAGCCCTGTATCCCGGTGCTCCCTGCATGGGAAGCGGCCGGTTCCCGGCCAGCCACACGCGGGTNAGCCACACGCGGGTCGCTGTGCGCGGCGCTGCAGCCCTGTATCCCGGTGCTCCCTGCATGGGAAGCGGCCGGTTCCCGGCCAGCCACACGCGGGTTGCTGTGCACGGTGCTGCGGTCCTGTATCCCGGTGCTCCCTGCATGGGAAGCGGCCGGTTCCCGGCCAGCCACATGCGGGTCGCTGTGCGCAGCGCTGCAGCCCTGTATCCCGGTGCTCCCTGCATGGGAAGCGGCCGGTTCCCGGCCAGCCGCACGCGGGTTGCTGTGCGCAGCGCTGCGGCCCGGCCCGGTTTCCCGGTGCTCCGTGTGCGCCCAGGTCAGCGCCGTCTCCTCCTGGCCATCCCCATCCCGACATCCCGGCTCCCCGTGCAGGCCGCCCCTTGCTCGGTGCAAGGGCAACTTATCTCGTCTCTAACACGTCTATCTGACCTGCTTTTCCAGGCTCCCATGGAAGGGAAATGCGACAATCTCCACTGAATACTTTGTCAGGGCTTTGCTAACTTTATGATTAGAAAATAGTCCATGATGTCAGGCCTATTTCTTCCTCCCTTTAATGTGCTTTGTTATTACCATTCTATCCACAATAGACATGAAAGACAGCTTATTCTCTTCCTTTTAGCAGCAACATCTTACATAATGGTGAAATCATTCTAATTTCCCATGTCATTCTTTTCTTTTCTTGTAAAAAAGCCCTGTTTGACTATCTACTGCATTCCCCAAATGATCTTCTGGAGAAAGGCTACTGAGCCCATGGTTACCCATCTTGTTTATATGCATCGATATTTTCTTCTTTAATATAGCATTTTGCACTCTACAGAATTCCATTTTTACAATTCAGATCATTTCTCCAATTTATGTTGATCAATTTGAATTCTAATCCTATCTTCAAAGTGATTGCAATGTCTTTCACTTTGGTATCATCCTTAAATTTCATTATCCAAGTTCTTGATTAAAATATTCAATAGTACCAGTCTGAGGATGGGATAATCCTCTGGATATATCGTCCCTATTTAATAATGAAGCATTCATAATTTTGCATTCACCTTTCCACCTTCATAGCATTTTTTTTTCTGAACTGGTTCTTTAAGGTAGCTTATGAAAACATCATGCACAGCTGTACCCAAACCTGAAAATCAGGATACTGTATCTGCTGCTTCTCAATCATTGCTAAGGCTTGATCTCTGTGAAAGAAGGTAACTAGATTTCCTTAACCTGTTTTTTTTTCCTTTAAAATTCCATACTGGCTATTTCTTATCACCTATTTTTCCTAGCTATTAACAGATTGATTGTTTTAATTATTGCTCCGGTATCTTTATAGGCATTGACATGTGTTCTTCAGGTCTTCCTTTTCACAAATAGCTACTTTATTTGTACCTCTGTGACTGCAGCCAAGTGGCTGAGAAGTGCCTCTATCCATTTCTTTGGCAATGCCTTAATATCGTTTAATAAGCCTTCATGGGTTAAGAATATTAAGAAATATTCTTAACCTTTATGGGTCTAAACATCTAGTCTAAGATAGCAGTTTTTGAGGGCTAAAATAAAAAGGGCAAATTAGTCTACATATCATCATGTGGTAATTGCTTTCCTTTCCTAGTAAGTAATGGTCTTATACTTTGCTTTTACTTTTTTTTTTTTCCTTTATATATATCTATAGATAGATTGATATAAAACTTTTGTTACTTGGTTTCCAGTGAGTTCATTGATCTCTTACTACTCTTCCTGTCTTTTTACCTCAGCAGGGCAGGCTGCTTTTATTTTTCATCTTCTTACTAGAACATGCATCAATTTTTTTGACTCACTCATTTTCTGTCATCAGTCCTTGAGCACTATTTGTAGAAGAAACTGAAATAATCAGACTGAAATTTTATAAAATAATACTTTGTATTTTAGCCTTTTCAATGCTTTTTAGACATGCAGTTTCCCCACTGCATATCTTGGGAGTGGTGCTGGCAAACTGGTAACTTTTGAATTATGCGAACTACTAGAAGAAGACCTGTGTTCTGCTTTGAATTGTGGTTTTTGGGGGGCGTGGAGGAGGCAGAAATATTAGCTCGAAGTGTTGAAAACCAGGTCACTGATTTTAGTAGCTAATATTAAGTTAGGGAAATCTGGGCGTTAATTGTCCCGTGTCCTAATGCTGGAGCTACAGCAATCTTTGGAGGAGTCTGGAGGGCTTCTCTGAAGAAACCTAGCCAGAAGAAGCAAAGCAGAGTAATGGCACCTTCAGCACCATGAGACTCCAGGCAAGGATCCTGCTATGAATGGGACCTGCTTGTGCAAGTTATTGTTTAAGTGCTTTTCACACCAAAATATGCACTCAATAAAAGATGGATGAAGCAATTTAAGTACCTTTCATTTAAATAAAAGGTCGCAACAATTGTTGCATTCTTAAAGAACGAAAAGGAATCTATGAATATACTCTTACATGGAAGAAGAATGCCCTGAGTATGGATTTCAGTGGCAATGATTCAATAACATCTGCTTGATTAGCTACAATTGGCTTTAACATTATCTTCAGCTATTTTATACTCCCCTGGAATTCTTATAATCTAAATCCTTTTATCTAAACTAGATGTACTTTACTGTCACGTTATAGTAGATTTGGGCTGGTGGTTGAGAGTTTAGAATTTTATATATCAGTAACAGCTTTCTGAGCTATGCAGATGTTTCATATCGACTTAATTTCACTATCTCTTTGATTGAATGCTTTATTCATTCACATGTTTACACAATCAAGATAACAATTCTAAGGCCATAGGTTAGTTTATATCTGTTAAATGATTTAACATTTAAATAACATCATCTGTTTTAAATATCAAGATTTATATGTTTTTTTTTTTTTTAACTAAACAGGCCTCTCATTTTACTCCTTAGTCTCTGGCGATTTCACTGTCATACCTGAATAAAGCATTAGAATTTGATTTTAAGTATACATATTGACAAAAGATAAGATGATCACAGTTACATATGATTGACTAGTCCAAGCCTACACCTTTGGTTTAATTCTTCACTCCTTTGTACCACTGTTAATTCAGTATAAATTTACTGCAAACAAATGATATTCACTCATGTGGTAAGTGTGATATATATGAATATATCACATGCTGCCTGAGCTTTACTTGAACTTGAACGACCAGATTCTGCCTCAAATCTGGTCTTATTTTAGTCTGAGATGCGGAGCGAATGTACTGCTCAAATGTGGAAAGGATCCTCCTGTCTCCGTGCTAGCTGGTGGTGGATTTCCCGCCCAGTAAATTCTTCCATTAACAGGCTCAAGCTTTCATAAAGGGCTGAGGGCAGAGCGGAGCCGTTCTACTGTACTGCTGTGGCTGCTAAGGTCGTTTTATGGCAGATCACTTAAGCATGTGCATGTATGGAATAAGATTACATTTTCCATATGTTAGTCCTATCACTTCTCATAAGATTTGTTGCAAATATACGGTGATTTATTTAAAGACTCGCAGGAGGGAATAAGCCACAGAAGGTCTCAGAGCTTCAGAGTGAGGTAAATAGTAGGTCATAATATATTTAACAAATGATCACGAAAAATACAGGAAGAGAGAGAGAGGAAAAATACATTCCCTGGCCATGAAGTTGTTTAACTGTAAGAGTCAAGGAACACCGTTCAGCCGGGAATATTTTCTTGGCTTTGCCCTGTATAAATAAATGGTTACTGTGTACACAGCGACTGCGATGATACGTGGTAAACTCTGCCCTTAAAGGCACTTGGCCCCATTCTCTGCCCCTCACCTGTGGCCGAGACAAGGCGGGTTTTGTGGTGCGGGCCACTTGGCTGCTTGCGTGTGCACAAATGCAGCACAAGCAGTTCTCGCGCGGTGGCTCTTACTGGGGATGCAGAGGTGGCAACGGGAAGGCAGAGCCGGGGCGTCTCCCCGAGCACAGCGGAGCCGAGTCCCTCAGCGGGAGCTGGGCACCGGCCCCGGGCGTCCCAGGGCATCCCGGGACAACCTGCACCGGCTCCGGAAGGAGGTATTTTTATCAGCCCCCTTATGGCCTGAGGGGGAAAAGCACAGGATAGTAACCTGTGCTCAGCCAGCACACATATAGATACATATATATATGAATGTATATATTTCTACCTGAGCTTTACTTGAACTTAATGGGCCAAATTCTACCTCAAGTCTAGTGCAGGGGCTGAGGAGGTGCGGGGAGCCTGTGGGACACCCCAATTCCTCGTGCACATGTGAACCGCGGGGCTGCTGGCACCATGTCCTGTTCATTTACTTGTTCATCGGTGTTTTCAAGGACACATCCGTCACACACACGGAACCGAGTCCCTGCTGCCGCCCGGGCTGCCCTCTCCTCCCCAGCTCTTCTCCAGGGTGAATCTGTGCCGGGACGAGCTCAGCTGAGCCCTTGAGCGCGGCAGTGACGCTCTGGGTCATTGCTGCAATGTGTCATTACTATAGCACCGTGCTATGGGGTGAGCAGCTCTACTGTAAGCCTATATAAGCCTAACTTGATCAGCCTTTGCCAACTGTTAAGCAGTCTTATCAAATACTTGCACTTTTTCATTCTCATATAATAAGTGTTATTAAAATAATCTCTTATCCATCATGAATTATATATGAATGTGGTAAGTATTCAAAACATGTTAAACATTCTCCAATTTTGAGTAGCTTGAAAATATTCAAATTAGATTATTTCAGATCATGTTTTTAAAGGCAAGGAACTTATCTTATTTTGTCACTGAAATACATCTCAGCAATGCTGCAGAGTCCATGCAATTCACAGCCAGGAGTATATGTAGCAAGTTGATATGAAAAATAATGGTTTTCAAAAGTACAAAAAATCTGCAGCACAAAATCTCATTCTTATCATGGCATTGAGCTTTGCATAAGAAAAGCAGTTTCACTGACCTGCAGAATGTCATCAGCTGAAACTTAGCAGTGTTTGTGATACTGGGAATCCTAATGGATTTTAAACACTGGAGGTAAAAAATCAAAAGCCTTCAAAATCCTATGGGGCCCTTCCCTGCAGGGCAGAGCTCTTCCTTCTGCGCATGGCCCAGGCTGTTTCCCAGCACACCAGCGGCCTTGCCCTGCTGCAGCACGTCCCGGCACGGAGCTGCTCTTGCATGTAGCCCTCCAAAAGCAGCTTAAACCTCCATAATAGAAGCACAACCATCTTTCTTCCACAGTCAGTAAATTATTACGTCTTTGACTTACGGGACTTTTAGCTAGTGCTTCTTCGCTGTTCATTTGTTTTGTACACGGGATGGGCAGGCTGTGTGTGTGTGCAGCGGTTCCGAGGAGCCCCGGCGCGCCGGTGCAGGAGCAGCTCGGAAGCGCCCGCGTCCGCTTCTCCTCGTCTCTGCCGCCAGAGCACTTGTTTGCTTGTTTGTGCTCTACATCGCTGAGCAGATGATTGCATAACCACAGAGGCTGTTGCTTGTGCCTTTCATTATTTTCAAAGCAAATAGAGCATAATTCTAGACCCTGGAGAAAATACAGCTAAACTAAATTTTGAGATTGTAAGACTTTTAAATAGTTAAAGTGCTGGCAGCAGCTTGATAATACCCATTAAAAACACCAAGCTGAAGCTCTGAAACATCTCTTCAGTTTACATAGTAATTCAGCTGGAAGTATGTTCTATGGGAGTTTTTTTCCATGGAAACCTGCACTGTAATCCCCCAAACAACTCCCTTCACTCTAATGTATATAGGCTTGATGTTTAGATACCACCCAGCTATGTTAGTCTGGTTGCTATGGTCCTGGTTTCTTTTTCATATAACCCTTGATTAATATGCTAACAGTTGAAAGAAGTTGGGTGACTGGTGTATGAAGAGGCCACATGCAGCGCTGGGAGGAGATGAGCTTGCTAGATGCAAACGCTCCTCTCATTGCGTCCAAGGAGCTCTAGCAAAGCCAGCAGCCTTGGCCTGCGCTGCGGCGGATCCCAGCCCCCTCGGCGCTGCTGCCAGGGCTTCTCGTTGCAGGCAGCTTCTCCCAGCGTCCCCATCAGCTCCGTCAGCCAGAGCGGAGCCCGGAGCTCAGCCAGGCTCCCCCGGGCTCGCAGCACCTCCTGCCCTCTCCAACCGGGATCCACGGCTCTAGTTGTGGGATATGGGTGGCTTCTGCAACGGTGAATGGTGCAGCATCCTGCCGCGGGGCATCCCGCCATGGAGCATCCCGCCACAGGGCATCCCACCATGGAGCATCCTGGGCTCTCGGCCTGGCTGGTGCTTTTGCCCCTGCTCAGTAGCACCGAGTCTTTCCTGTGCATTTCTCTTCCTTGCTCTCTCCCCTAGGATGTGTGTGATCCCGTTAGGCTGCACCACTGAATTGATCCCACTGAGGAGAAATTCCAGGTTGGGTGAATTTTCCCTTAAATCAGTTGCTTGCCCTAGGCTTGTCCTAGGACCACACAAACACTAGTGCTGGCCCAAGGAGGGACCAAAAAGGCAGCAGAGGGCACGGGGACAGAGTCCTCCGGCAGTGTGAGGTGACCCAGTGGGCCCAACCGGAAGAGAGTTGAAGCAGGGCAACCTTACCAAGAATGCTCTCTAGCATGTCAGGGGATAAAGAAAAAACCTTTGTTTTATTCTGTGAAATATCAGAAGTTTCTCTTTGCTGTATAAGTTTTTAATGAAAACTCTCATTTTCTTCTGAAAGAAAAGAAGAGTGGGGAGGATAATGGTATTTTGGCCAAGTTCCCCTTTACAGGACCAATGACTTATCAGCAAAACGTAAATGACTGCTCTGTTGCCCTCCATAGTCACTGCACTCATTTAACTAGTTACACTTAATTATGCTGAGTAATGTAAAAAGGGTATATGCTCTGTAAGCAGAACCCTCTTTGTTCTATGAAAAATAGGAATTCAGTGGAGGCAAGAGAATGCCAGTGCATGACTCTTTTGTAATCTATTTTTAACTGAGTTTCACCATCCTCTTTCTAAAGTAATAACACTTCTTCATTGCCTCTGGCCATAATTAACATGCCACGATTCAGGTCCAAGAGACATATAAAAGCAAGCTTAGAGCAAAGTGGTAGCTTTCAAGCAGAGCAAATAATTTCAGAGAAGATCAGTATTTTCTATGCTTGAAACTCTTTTCGCTGTTTTTAATTAAAGTCTTTCAGTTGTTTGCACACGGGATGTGCTCAGCGCCGGTGCACGCTGCGCTGGGGCTCTGAGCCCGCCAGGACGCGGCTCTCGTGCCAGCGCCCTCCGTGCTGCAGCTTCGCTGGGCTGAGACGGCAGGAGCATCTCTCAGCATTAACCTGCTGCCTTGCCTTTGTTTGCTTGTTGTTAGAAAATATTACTGACATTTTTTAGTGCAAAAATTATACAGAAGAGCAAGGGCCCTGGGGCAGCCCCTTCTGCAGCCAAGCTGTGGGCGGCTGCGTGCCCCAAGCAGCGCTAAACCTGGTCCCTTGTCTTCCTTTAGTGATGCTGAGTTTTGAGAACTCTGATATTCCTGTTCCAGTATTGACTCTTCTTGCCCACTTGCACCTTGGGATGCCCAAGTTGCAGTAGTTCTGCCGCTTGCATTTCCCCTTCTTGCTGCCTTTCCTGCAATGGTGCAGGGGACGAGCCCCAGAGCAGGGCAAGTGCCCGTCCCCTCTGGTGCACTGGTGATGGCCAGGGGTCTGTGAGCCCTGGAAGAAAGAGCAAATTTGTTTTGATATATACTATAAACTGCATTATGTTGTTATGGCAACTAAAATTCTAAAAATGAAGCACAGAACAGGAGATGCTGTATACTGAAATGGCCACAATGATGCATAATTTTTATCCTTCCTATGCAAAGAATTTTGAAGTTTATTTTTAAAGATTTTCTCGTTTTTGACTTCCAGCCTAGGAGAACAAGGCACTTGAGAATGTCTGAGGAGGCTGCGGCGAGGAAGCTCCATCTCCTCTGCCCGCGTGGCTCAGCCGCGGCGGTAGCTGCGGAACACAGGGAACCGCAGTGGAGTCTGCCGGGAGTCCGTGCCGCACATCTGCACGTGCATCCGTAACATCCACTTGAGGAAACAGCAGCTGGAGCTTTCTCTTAGAGGTAATTTAAAAATCTGTCTGGGCAGAGATCTAGAAATTACACTTAGTGGTACCATTCAGGGGAGCAGCAATAGCTGCTTTAGGATTATGTCTATAAACACTAGAAAGGATATGGCTTCAGGGCGAGCTCTTGTTTAGACAAATAGTTAAGGTAATTGGGTTAATCCCCCAAACTATATATTGTAGTTATGAACGCAGTGAGTTTGTAGGTAATCTTCACCCATTTGCATTATTCCTAGGTGCTATATTTGTCTGCCTTCCCCATTTCATAGCAGAAGAGGTAAGAAACTTGTACATTTTTGCTCTCTGCAGTGAAAGCTCGTTGAAACCAAGTATACTGTTTCCTCTTAGTAATAATAAACACCTTCTTGCTTTGATGGACTGATTTGCTGTAGCAGTTTTATACTGCAAATCTCCATGTTGTGCTTTATTGGAGAGAGAGATACAGCAGAACGCTGCTTACCGCTTGGTGCTGCTTTTGAACCAAAGTTTGAATTTCAAAGAACATGAACTTAAGTCATTCTTGGAATGACTGGAGAAGTGAATTTTATTATGTCAAAATCCAAGCTGCAGCTGTGATCCTTTTATTAATCATAATTAAACTTTCATGGAGTTACTCATGAATGTGCTCTCTCGATGAGGCAAATCAGTTCCCTTCAGCTGTATTGGTCTGGCTGGGCAAAAAAGCCCTTGCTAGGAAGACAGGGCATGGGGAGGACATTAGGCTCTAATATTCCCAGAACAGCAAATTCGTATGCCCTTGGAGAAGGGGCTTTCCTTCCTTATCTAGGCGCACTGTGAAGTGACCCAGAGGGGAATCCCTCAGGAGCACCGGGGTGGGCGATTCCAGGGGAGCGGAAGGCGCCTGCCCCAACCCGCAGGGGAAGCAGGGCCCGGGCGAGCAGGTCGAGCTGCGGCCCCCGCCGTCACCACCATCCCGGGTGCCTTGGGATACGCGGAGCTCCTGCAGGCGCTGCCTCCTTCCCCTGCAGCTGGGTTCATCCGCATCCGCGCTGAAACACAGAAACATCTGGAGAAGGGGCCACGGAGAGGAAATTTTTGTCAATTCAGAGGGAGCACTGTGAGTGTCAGCTAAATAGTATGTGTGTGTGAAAAGCAGCGTTTAATTAAATAAACAAAATGTAAATAGAAATATGCATTACTTAAATGTGGGCCACAAAATGAGGGCACTTACAAAGAGCATTAACGGGTGAAGCAGTGCATACGAGCATTTAATTTTTGTATCCTGCATTCCAGCAGGAACTAATTAACTGCCAAAGTCCTGCTGTTGCTCTCGGTATGCACAGGCATATTGGTAGGGTGCATGTGTGTTTACTATAAACTGCAATTTTTTTAGGTGCTATAAATTTCATGCCTCTTCCAAATATTTGAGCTCTACTCTGACCTTTTAACCAAAACACTGGAAGTAAACTGCATGAAATCTATATGTATGGTGGTTGCCATCAAAAGCTAACATTTACCCATAGTCAGCACTGTTTGTATTGCAACAGTGTGAAAAATTACAAATAAGGAGAGAGGTTGCTACTGATATGAAGTGTTTTAATTCTGAAAAGTAATGGTCTCTGACAGAGGTGCTGTTGAGTCAAGCTGTGCTTACAAAAGTTAAGTTCTTCCCCCAGTCTGAGCGTTCTCCTTGTATGGTTGGTCCCGCTGAGGAGCCCTTCCGGATTTGGGATTTTTTATTTGTATTCTGTTAATGAGAGCTTGAGCCATCACTGGTGCTGTCTTATCTGTTCTGTTGCTCTTTGGAGACTGCAGCAAATTGCCTTTTAGTTGTCGTAGTCATTTCCTTCATTATAGTGGGAATTGGGATTCTGGGGTAATAGACAGTAAAACTCGTGATTTCTTCACGGGGCTTTGAAATCTACTGATGACATCTCTGCAGTTATAGCACAGCTCTGCCTGACTGTCTTTACCCCTCATGTCACTTTTTGCTTTTCTTCATCATTTTGGGATAGAAAGCAGCCAGGATCATCAGCTGGAGGGGGTCCTCGCTCCAGAGCTCTGCTCAGGACAGGGTTCCAGGCGCTGCATGGGGGAAGGCAATGGCACAGGGATGGAGCGGGCAGGCAGGGCTGCACGTTCAATGGCATCCCCAGCCCCTTGGCAGCACGAGGAAAAGGAGCCGTGGGATTTCGGGCACGGCTCGGCCCGAATCTTGCTCATGAAGCGCCACCATCATCTTCCTCAGTGTGAATTGTGGCTGAACTGGAAAGGACAAAAATAGAGCAAAGGAGTCCAGGTGTGTTCCAGCCAAGCCGGAATGGAGATCCGCATTCATGCAGACGAGGAATTACTGCTGCCGAGCTGAGGGTGGTAAAGGGGCCCCTACATCTGCCCCGTTCCTATGGGACAGCGAGGGCCCAATATCGTTACTGTTCTCCTAAAGGATCACCAGCCTTGCTTTGGGGCCTGATATTGAGGAAGACCTTCTTTCTGTACACAGGATGTTTCTTGCCTACCAAAAACTAGTTTTGGGGAACAGGTTTCTGATATTTTTCCCTATATACTCATCTCTTCAGAAAGGCTGCAGAGAACAGCACTGCCATTCTCTATTGGGAGAAGGCAAAAAAGCAGCCTGCAGTTACCAGAGTCTGAAGGAATGTATGATAGGAATTGTTATGTTTCTAATTATCAGCATAATCGTGACATTTACTTTGTGTATGGCAGTGTCTGGAAAACTTCTGAAGACATCTTTTCCATTCAAAAATATTCATTGTAAAACAAAATCTGGTCCCTGGGTGCTCCTGGGAGCTCCGTGCGCTGCGCTCGGTGGGTGCAGAGTTGCTCCCCGTGGCAGGAACCTTCCTGCCGCGCCGGGGAGCCCCGGCGTCCCGCTCACCCCTGCCCTTCGGTGGGACGGAGAGGCCTCAGAGACCTCCACCATCTTTCCTGAGTCCTCTGGTGTTCGGGGGGCTGAGCAGGGAGCGCTGGGGGCTCCAGGACTTCTGGCAGTTCATTGCTCAGCTTCCTTATGGGAATTCCCTCCCTCAGCTTTATTTTTAGCTTGCAGTGTTCCTCTGATTGGCACGTGAGGTTGCTTTATACGGAAATTCCTTGGGAATTGATTTTCTGTTAATATCTTCTCATGAATATCTCTATACTCTTTGGGTAGTATAAGCAAATTACGCTTTTGCAATATCACTTTTCTCTCCTGAAATGAAAGGAATGATATCTGATTGGGAACAGTTAATAGGCATTAAATTAGATGTTAGACGTATGAAAAAGACAGAACATCTATACAGACAGCTGGGAGGGGAGAGAGATTGGCTTTTCTGCCAAGCTGGAGTACATTTAAGCAAGTCCAGTATTATCCATACGCTTCGCTTAAACCAACGCTTGGACGACTAAGGGCATTCCTAACGATACCTTGTTTTCCTTGGCTATTTTATTGGCTAAATCTCTACTAACTTTTGGATGAAATCCTGGTATGCTGAAGTTAATGGAAATTTGAATGTGCTTAGTTATACGATTTGCTCTTTTCTTTTATAGCTTTGCTTTTTAAACATTTTTTCTGAATTATTTTATGCAAGTTGGTATTCCTATGCAGATAATTCTGTACCCTGAAGACCTGAAAAAACAAAAATCTTGTAAAGCAATGTAAGATTTGAGGAAACTTGTGGCTTTATTGTTCTCATAACTCTGCCCCCCCGTACACACACACTTTTTATTCCCGGTTCTCCCTCTCTTTTCGTACCACTAAGCCTGCTTAAATAAGACACGTGTGTTGAGTGCAGTGAGAGGAGCCCGGGGCGTGCGCCGCGGGCATCCCGAAGCGCGGCTCGCTCGGAGCCCGGCCACCGCGCGGCCCCCCGGGAGCCCGCAGCACCAATACCGGCCAGATCATGGCAGAGCTCTTTTGGTTTATTTGTGGTTATCTTTAGGGAGATGATGCAATTCCGTTTTCTTTCACTTTCACGCTGTTGTGGGTGAAGCATCCACACGTCGGGATGAAAGTAGATAACCTGCAGAGATTATTGTGGCTATGCAAATGAAATTACTCTTCAGAAATAATTGAAACTATCAGCTGCATGTGCAGCTTTCACTGCCCCTGAACCCAGCGGGTGGTGTGGCGCCAAGGCTGGGATTGACGGGAATTTTCACAAGAGGGTCCATGCCCAGGCCCCAGCGTTAACCCGCTGCGTGTCCGCAGCGCTGTCCCACCTCCGCTCGCAGCTGGCAACGGCTCTGTGTCCTCCAGCAGAGTTAGCTCCACGTTGCTGATGGGAAAGATGAGGAAAAAATGCTTAGAAGTGTCAGGAGAGCAGAAATGGAAGCAGCAAGTCAAGCAGCGACAGTGGATAAGCTCCAGTTGTTATCAATGAAGAAGCTGTGTTAGAGCTGATAGCAAAATCCGCAGTCCTGATGAATATAATTACAATGAGCCATCAAAGGTTAACTAGTAATGCTCTCTGCTGCTTAGCTAGATTTTTTTTCATTGCTAGTAAAAACATTACTGTGCGCATAGAGATTCCTTTTATTTCCATGGAACAAGTGTTTGTTTTCCCAGTCAGCTGTGCAGCACTGGTGTGAGCTTCCTCTTCACCTCCTCCTTGCTAGGTGGTAATTAACAGGAAGGCGCAATAACCCCCGAGGGCTCTCGGGGCCGCTGGGGTTTCACTTCTCCTTCCCCTGCTGCCTGCAGCTGCCCGGGGGAATCACAGCTCCGGGGTCCCCAGGGCAGGGCCACGGTCCCGCTCTGGCTTGTGCCAGGACGTACAGCCCTGCCCTGCTGCTAGCAGCGATCCTGCTTCACACACCAGCCTCGGAGGTCGGCATCTCACGGGTATCAGCCGCACGGAGGCTCCAACTGCTGCCCTGACCTGCAGAGGAGGAGGAGAGCTGCGAGGAAGCTGGCTCCTGCTGGCCCCATGACTCACCGGTTTGTCTGGGGCTTCATCCTCCTGCGGTGAGTCACAGCGAGATGCGGGCGACACAGGGTGTCTACTTTCATTTTCTCTAATTCTGTGAGAAAAAGCATCAGGAGGCCAGCAGCTGTGTTGGGCTTCCTCACTTACCTGGGTCAGACACTCATGGCCTTAGGGTGCCACTGACCTCACGGCAGGCTGAGATCACTTTGTGTTCAGCTCCTCATGGGGGTGAGAGATGAAAGTTAAACAGCTTAAGATGCCAACGATGCTTTAAAGAAATTCAAGAGTTCGGATCTGCTAGGAAGAGGAACAGCCTTTCTTCCTCTCTCCCCTCACTCTTCCTCCTTTCTAGCTCTTCCAAATGAGAAACACTTTCTGTTACGTGGAAGGGAACAAATCTGGGTTTGGAGGTGAACCCAACAGCTGCCGATGCCCTGGTGCTGAGTGGCGCCCGCGAGGCCGGGCACATGCGTTGGTTTTGTGCCCTCGGAGATGCGGCAGCAGATTGTTTGGGTTATGCAGAACGTGGGATGTTCTTCCAGAACAATATAGGCTTTGTACAGCAGATGCGGTTTTGTTATAGGGAAATTAGTACAGAATGACCAAAGACCTTACGCAGCCTTGGCAAGAAGCAGCGCTGCACAGCTACAGCTGAACAAAAGCGTAAATTCCATGCAGCAGAAACAAGATATTTGGGAGAAAAGTTAATGCAGCCAAGCTATAGAAATGGATCACAGGCAGGCTGGAGTCTGCACCAGCTAGTAAAGAAAGCTTTGGTCCTCGTCCACAGCACATTAAATACGAGATGGCAAGGTTTACTGAGACAAACACAAACCATTTGTTGACATTGGCAAATTTTATGTCCTTCAGGAATAGGGTGTTCTCCAGCTACAAGTACATGGCTTCCAAATTGAATGCAGAGCTGGGAGAGAAGTGGTAGCTGTGGACTCTTCTAGAAGAATAGACGGACTTTAAAAAGAAAAAAACAAATGAGGAATGATGAGAAATGCCCCTTCCCCCAGGCAGCCTTGGGTGAACTGGGGAAGCAATGCAGACTGTGATTGCCAGGGGCCCTGCTGGGCTTAACGCCCCAAGCTGCTGGCACGATTCAGAGAAGGGTGAATGGGGCTCCTAAGTGAGAAGGACTGTGTGTGTTCTCTGTGAGATCTGAGTCGTCTTTTTCCTCCCAGTTTCCTTGCTGGATCTCCTTGTTCTGTCCCAGACCAACAGGAAGCCAGGTTGGCCTCTCCCGAGGTTGGCCTTTCCCAAGGTGGGCTGCAAAGTTAAGGCTTGAGCATCTGCAGCAGAGCGGAACAGAAGAGACCAGCAAGGGACCCTAAGGCCCTCGTCCTGGATTATGGGAATCATGTTCTTCCCACAAGCAACCGCCCCCCAGGCTGCCAGGGGCCCGTGTGCCTGCGGTACCCAGTGCTTCTGTTGCAGAGTGCCTGGGGCTGCCACCCATCCTGTTCTGCGGTGCCGAATCTGGTTTAAAAAGTCAGTGTCTCCCCTGGGGCCGCCCGTGACAGTTTGCTCTGTCACAGTGGAGCCCTGGAAGGCTGCCCTTAGAGACCCCCACCCTTCCAACCTACGCATTTTGCAAATTGTGGCACCCTCTCTGTGGTCAAATTCCCTCCAGGAGAAGGCAGCGCACGATTTGAAGCAATCTCTCAGGACGCTGATGTGGCCAGAAAGCTAGCTCTGTCTGAAGCAGTGAGGTCTGGAGCCAGTATCCCAAAGCTGACTGGGGAGGACAGACCTTCCTGGGCAACGCACGGGCTGGGAGCCGGGCTGCCCAGCTCCCCGTGAGGAGCGGGACTGCCGGCCCTTCCCGCGCCCCTGTCCGGCTCCTTCCCGCCGTGCTCACATAGCCAGCACGGACCCCTGGGCAGTCTCTCAGACCTGCTTCCTCCCTGCTTAGCTCATCTCGTTTTGCCTGTTTTCCCCCTGTTTCTAGTATTCTGGGAATGCCACCCCTGCACTGCTGTTGAGATGAAGCCCATGCAGCCCATCCAGCTCTGCCCATTGCCCAGCAGTTAATGGAATAGATGAACTGCTGCTCGCCTTTGCCTCTGCCAGGAGGCCTCCTGTCTGCAGGTTTCTGATCCCTGATGCTCTTCAGGTGCTCCTACCTCACCTGCAACCCACCCGCCCGTCCCATGCCCTGCATTGCTCAGGGTGCGAGCCCGAGGCACAGCCCGTGTCCCCACCGTGCTGGGGCTGAGCACATACCAGCTGGAAAGGGGCCGTCTAGGCACCAACTTCCTGTCCTTGAGTCCTGCAGGTCCTCGAATCCTGCAGGTCCTTGAGCCCTGCAGGTCCTCGAGTCCTGCAGGTCTTTGAGTCTTGCTGTCCAAGCAGTTCTAGTCTGTCAAACAGGCATTTTCTCTTTAAAGAGACTCTGATTCTTCTCCCTCCTCGGCTCCAGCCCAGCTTTTGAGTTTTATCTCTACAGTTTGAGTTGCTTTAGGCAAAGCTATTACTTTCTGTGTTCTGCAAGGGGCCAGAGAGAAGGAAGGCTACTTGCAAGACAACGTGCCTGGGAGATGCTACGGCTGTGTCCTGGCACACCATCAGCAGAGCTGCCCGGCTCCGTGTTTTACATTAATGAAAAATACAGCAGTACATTTTGTGCATGTAATGTCTGCAGAAGACTCAGTATTTCAGCTAAACATATTTACCTGAATATTCATAGTCATTTAGGACATGGTTGGATCTCCTGAGCTCAGCTAATCATTTAAATTGTTAACTCTATAGCTATTCCCCAGCCCACAGTGCCACTGTCATCTATTCACTGTCCATTCTCTGACTTTAAAATGGGGGGAAGGAGGAATTGAGTTATTGGGGGCTATGATATTTTCAGGTGCATCAGGTACATCATTCCCTTGTATTCAGACTGCAGTTCCGTATGGAGCTGTGGACAGAAGTGGCTGATGGGGATTTCTGGCTTGCGGGGCTCACTCTGGGAATTGCTCGGAGCGCATATCCGTGCGCGCCGCGCTCTCCCGGGCGGCACAGGGTGCCAGTGCAACTCGTCCTCCCTGTGCTTGTCTTTAGTATGTCCACTTACCAGCTCTAATACTTGCATTTCTACAGCGTCCTGGGACACAACATTTGGATCATAAAAATCCACCTGTGTTAGTTAAGCATGGCCTGGGAAACAGAGGAAAAGGGACGACTTCTGGTACCGACCGACACATCCAAGCACGACCCAGATGAGATGCCCCTTCGCAGCTAAGGCCACAATCCCAGTCTCCACTCCAAGTGCCCAGTGCGGTCCCGGGTGAGCAGGAGCTGGGAGGACCTGCTGTGTCCCCAGGGCACTCACGGCCGCACTTTGTGCTGCTGGGCAGCGGCTGCAAGTCGCAAAGCACCGAGTTATGGCAGAGCTGGTGGGCACATTTCTCTCTCCAGGAGGTTTCTAACTGGGAGCAGATGGTGCTAAGATGCTCTTGAATCTCAATGTCACCTTAGCTAATTCGCAAGGAAGTGTCAAGGTTTCTTGGAGAGCTGCTGCTCTTGCCCTGGGTGTCTTCTACCAGCAAGAGGTCCTTTGGTTGAGAAAGCCAGGAGTCCGTTGTGGATTTTTATACTAACAAATATTAATATGGAGCTCTGCTATATGTATTCTGAAAGAGAATGTATTTCATGTAGGTATGGGTATGTGTATTTTAAAGAGAGCTCTGCCCCATGAGGAGCTGGTAATGTTGGGACTGCTACTGCTACACTCAGAAGGCCTTAAATGGGAGTGCGATGTGCACCAGCATGAGCAGCCTCAGCGCAGTTTGTGTTCGGGGAGCCTCGGGGGCCTGGCATTCTCTCTTGCAGGGGTCTTGCACAGAGGTAAGAAGTAATTCAGCAGAGCTGATCCGTATAAAAAGCTGTCCTGGTGTTCCGACACTTGAATGATTTCGATGTCACACGCACTGACTGTAAAGCAGTTTTCCATAAATTCCTGTTGATTGCACATCTTGCCTACAGTTAATCAATTTTATGAAAACAGCTAATTAGGACATATTGCATTTGCTTCTATGATTGTTGAGATAGGTTGGTAACTATTCACCGTCCAAATCTGCAAGCAGAGCACTTCCTCTGAGCATAGGAGAAACAGACATTTAGATGATTGCCTTAATTAATAACAAATGGATTGTTGGGGGGTTATGTCTTTGGCTTCACTGTGTGGCATTCAGCATATTCCTTAGCGACGTGATGTGAAGTGCGCTGCTCCACACCTGCGTGGAGAACGGCGCTCTCCTGCCGTGGAGCACCGGGCACTGAAGGACAGGTAGACGGGGCTGCAGCCCAGGGCTTCAGGAACGATACAGAAACATGAGATACCTGCCCTGGTGCTCCATCTCTGCTCCCTGCCCAAGGGCCCTGGTCCTGGACCGGTGCCCGTGCCCCAGAGCCTGTTTCGCCTGTGGTCAGGGCCAGATAAAGCTGTGGACGCATTAATGAAGACTGCTGGTTGGGAATGGAAAAATGTGGTCAGTAGCTGAAATCCTCAGTTGGAAAACTAATAGCATGAGCATAATGAATAGTGGGAACACTTAATGTGTTCAGTAGAGCTGCAAGAGATGCTGCCCAGGAAGGCTGCAATGGGAAGTAGTTACTAGCCACTCATTAAATGTAGGAGGACTTCTAGACCTTTGCAAGAGGGGGGAATAGAAGGTGACTAAATATTGCCACCATTTGGAGGTCTTCCTGAGCCTGCCCTGATGCAGCAGGCACTGCAGAGACACACATGGGGACGGTCTCTATTTCCGACACTTCTGACCGGTGTCTGTCGTCGTGCAAAGCCTGTGCCTGGAGTTCGGCACAAGATCTGTGCCACAGACATGGTAACTTCCCAAAGATTCAGCTATCAGCGTGAACTAAAGTTTTTCTTCTTTCCTGTGAAATCCGCATGAGAACCCTTCCACTTCACACAGTACAAAGAGGAGAAGGAGCCGTGCAGCATCTTGGCTTGCTGCTCAGAGCCTCCGAGTCTCCATCCGAGGAATCGCTGTGCATGACTGTGCACAAAACCATCATTAACACAAGGTTTCTGTTGCCACCACTGTTTGCTGCTATTTTAAACCCAGCTAAAAATCTGTAATGAAAGAAATTTGTAGGCAAATGAATATTTGGCTTTCCCTCCCATTAGAAGCATAGGTTGTTATTGGAGACGCTGTGTACGGGATGAGAGAGAGAAGAGGGGAATCATGTCACCTTCAGGATATTCATTTGCGTTAATCATTCATATACCCTTTATCAGGTTCTTCCTGTCTAGACCATCCTACAAAGATAAATTTTTCTTAGCTCTTGGCTCAGGAGTGGGTGCGTTTACATATCTGATGAGTCTTTCTTAGAATTTTAAAAACCAAGTCGAGGAACCGTCAAACCAAGACAAACAGAAGCATCAAGCTCTCGTGCGCTCGCCTCTTGCCGAGGAGCTGGTTTCCTTGGTGCTGCCGACGGCCTTCGTCCCGGCTGGGCTCCAGCCCCTGCAAAGCTAAACATTAAAGGAAGTGACAACGTCCCTGCTGGTAAAGCCCTTTGGTTAACGGCTGTGAAAATCTGTGCAGTTTGTGTCAGGAAGGACTCCGTGATTGCATGCTTGCTAAATCCTTGATTTCCAGTAGCTGGACCCCATGGCTGCTGAGAAGGTGTGAGGAAGGCTCCAGTGCAGCTCGCCCGGTCCGTGGCCTCGGGCCTCCATGGTCAAACCCCAGGCACTGCCTCCCTTCCGAGCGGGATTTCCTCCCTCATGCTGTGGAAGCGATGCTGAGCACTGTGTTCGTTTGCCGTGATTAGCCTGGGCAGGTACTGGAATGGTATGCATAGGATATTATATATATGATGGATCTGTACTGGGAGGAAGACTGAGATGGCTAAACAGCAGTGTAATCATCTGTAAAGTGTTAGGACATAAGAAAACAATAAAAATAAAAAGACAAAACAGAGGGAGGATATGATTTAAATCGTATTGGACCTTTACCAAGCAAATGACAAGAGACTGTGTGGGGTACTGGGATCCAGCTTGTAAAACATTCAGATGTATTGTAGAGGCTCTATTTTCCATTCCAGCTCTGCAGTCGCCCTGTGACCCAAGGCAATTCGCTTCAAATCTCTGTGCTGTTTTGTCCCCTGCTTGGCTGGTCTCTTATAAACACTTTCTTTCAGTATATGCTCAGGCATGACTTCACACGGGGCATTTTATCTTTATTGAGCTTTACTAGCCCTGCCAGAATTGGAGTCTAAACTTTAATCTAACTTTCCATGTAATAATTACCACCATTTAACTTCAACAAGGCAGTCCGTATGACTGAGGACAAGGTTAAACCGGCCAATGTATGTCTGTGGATGATGTAGGACAGCTTTTATATTTTGCTAACTAGGTAAATATTAAACTAGCTAGAGGTACAGTTTTCACAGCACAGTATATAAGATCCTGGGGAATCTCTGTCAGGAATCATATAACTAATGGCCGATGAAGTCTGGAGTCCATATCTTGGCTTATCAGCTATGTTGATGTCCTTGTCATCATCTCTTCCCTGCTGCTCTTTCCTAACCTGGCCAGATTAGATTTGGCTTGTCTCTTGGACAGTACACACGCAGCGTGGAAGGCAAACCCATCTTTGATCCAGAACACAAAGCACCATGGTTTTCTGGTGAAATAATTCACTTTTCCTGCAGAGTGAGTCATTGCACTTAAAAAAATCCCCTATTTTATCTTGATTTGAACTATTCTTCTCGAGTCGCTTCAAGCTTTGAGACGCCTGAAGCTTCTTTGGCCTCATAAGATATATTGTGAACAAGTGCTGAACATGACCATGTCAATACTAATAGTTGGTGGTTCCCCACAACACCCCACACAGAGACCTGTGTGTGCAACAGGTTGCAGGGGGAGTGACAGGCATCGTGTGCTCCACTGATGGAAGAGGCTCCTTCAAATTGCCCAGCTCCAATGTGAGATAATCCTCTCAAAGAAAAGTTAGGTGCACTTGCATATGTAAATTCATTAGCAGTAATTTGCATTTTTATTCATTAGTGGCTGATTATTCTGATAATAAATAATAAACTTTGCCATCAAGCATCTCAGGCAGCTTGACAGTCCTTAATTAAACATCATAATTTTCTTTGAAGCAATTAAATGTTATAGCACGCATTTCACAGGTAGGTAAGTTGGAGCTGAAGAGCAGAAGTAGCACATCATCAGATTATGCTTAAGAGCTAAGACCTGCTGAAAATGAACACTTCAGGATCCATGCATGTTCAGCAAAGGACAGACCTTAATCAAGGCGACTTGATTTTTCAGCTTTTTATCTCTGGACAATGAGTCTCAAGCTGCTTAATTGTCCCCTGGGTCTCACCATTGGTCTGATTCTTCAGACTTTGCATGCAGCTGGCATGAGAATACCTGGAAAACTCTTTGTGCAGTTTGGCAGGTAGGGTGCGGAGGAGCCCAGACAGCTCCTCTGTGTTCTGGAATCACGGCTTAGGCAGGCAGCCACGGGGCACAAGGAGGTGCCTCCTGTGGAAGCCTCGCGAAGGGCAGAGGCGAGCGCTCTGCTCGCCTGCGCACACCCCCCCACACACACAGCACTGCTGCTGCGTCCACTCTTGCAAACAGGAGGGCAGGTGTCGAGGCCCAGCTGGCTGCACCTCTGCCTCCGAGCCCCCCCGGCTGCCCCGCGATGCTCGAGGCCCCGCGATGCTGGAGACCCCAGGCACGAGAGCCGAGAGCCGCGGCCGGGAGCGCCGCGTGCCCGCGGCACGGCTGGCTTTGGCCACTTTGGCTCTTCCTGGAGCACTGGGACTCTGCTTCCAGCCACTGAGTAATTCCTGAATTAGCACGCACACTAATTAGTTCCTTTATTTTGCCATATTGATGTCCTCAGCTGAAATGGAGGAAGAATTAACACTGCTCTTATAGGCTATTATGACCTAAAGAGATGATACTGAATCTATATAATTACTAGAACCATTAAGTGTAATAAGAACTAATTTATAGTTAGTGACAGAATATAAAAGAATTATGAGGGCTTTAACTGAAGATTTAATACTTACAGTAAAATATGTTTGCACTAATGCTCCTTCCCTCCAATGGGCATTTTACCATCCATTACAATTTGGCCAGGTGATAGAATGTGGGTTGGAGACTGCATTTGGCTTGGACATCAAAACTGATACGGAAGCGGTCATCAAAAAGAACAAAATCAGGTTTAGTTCTGTTGTGTGCATGTGCTCAATACCCAATAAATTACAGACTGCCCCTGGGCACAGCTTTAAGCATTTAATCTAATGAAACGTTCTTGCTGTGGAGTTTCATTGGCTCAAAATCCACCTGATGGTGAAGGACAGGAGGAAGGCTCCAAGCTGCTGGGTTGCTGCATGCTCTCCTTCTGCCTTCCTGCTCTCGCTTAAAGCTGCCTGGGTGCTGCCATTCAGCCAACGGGTGGCTTCTTGCTCTTAAAATCACAGCCTTCATGCCCAGAGCTGGTCAGGCCTCACGTCTTCTGCCTTTACCCTGGTAAGAACAAAGATTTTAATCACTTCTAGAGAGTCTTCTGGCTGGTTAAAAGGAAAGGGTTGCAAACAGGTTGTTAACACTAGGTGTTTTTAATTTTGTCATAAAAATAATCCCTATATATATATATATATATATATATATATATATATATATATATATATATATATATATATATATATCATGCCAGAGGAAAGAAAGCTAAGAAAATGGGTCTGTGTAGAAGGGCAGGATATACCAGCTAGGATCATAAATGGAGTAACATTTTAGTAAATAATATTGAAGAAAGAGTCCCCAGCTCTTTAAAAGGAGCTAGGCACTGAACTCTCTTGTATTTAGAAAGCCCAGAAAATCAGATTACTTTGGCCAACCCCAGGAGATCCAGCTTATCCCCCCCGCGCCCCGGTGCGGATTCCTATTCAGCTGCCGTGGTTCCCGAGCCGTCCCCAGAGCCGGGCGCTCCATCCATTGGCAGCAGTGCCCTCGGCTCGCTCGGGGGCTGCTCTGCTGCACAAACAGCCCCGGCTTGCTCGGGGAGAAAGCAGAGAGGTGCTACTATATCCGAAACTGAGAACTGCCAAGTATTCAACTCGAGGCAGGTCTTTGGAGGGCTTTAGTCCCAGGAATTGCATTTAAGACGGATAAATCCTCTCGGGGCTAAAGGCACCCTGTGTCTGCGGGCCGCCCACGGTCTGGGGCAGGTGCCGCGCTGCCGTGGGGACACGTCTCGTGTCCCGGCGGTGCTGGGCGGGCGCCACAGAGTGGGGCTGGGCACGGCAGCCGCCCGGGCGCCCGCCAGGAGAGGGCACGCGCAGACCTGGCTGCGGAGACGCTCGCGCTGCTCCAGGGGAAGGGAGCACTCGGCTCCTGTGTGCGGTTTCCAGCCTTTTCCTATTAAAACCTGTGCTCTGTGTTGCTTTGCATAGGAGTGTGCACCCTCCTTGATGCTTAGCTTTCCTCCAAAGTCACCCTTCTCATGCAGCATTTTGGGGTGCCTGCTCTAACACATGCCCTTTCAAGTATACCGTGCCCTGCTCTTATCAAATGACCTTAAAACATATCTCCTTGGCTTGCTAATGAACGTGCAGGAAACGAATGTGTGTCACCTTTCAGCTGGCCGCCAAACACGTATTTACTTAGTGCAGTAGCTTCCTGCTTTCCTGTCCCTGAGGAATAGGAGGTTTCCAACGGGCTTGCCAAGTGAGCGGCTCCCAGCAGCTGGGGATGCTCCCTGCCCACCTGGGGATGCTCCCGGCCTGCCTGGGGATGCAGGAGGTTCCCTGCCACCCGGTTGGGGTTGCTCCCTGATGGATGGGGATGTAGGATGCTCCCTGCCCGCCTGGGGATGCTCCCCATAGCAGCTCATCTTGCCCTCCCCAGCAAGACCCCTGGCAGCAAGCAGGGTCTGCTCCTGACCCACTCTCCAAGGGACACGGGTCAGCTCTGCCCTGGGGAGGTGGCAGGTTCCCCAGGAGCACCCGGCCAGGCACAGGGCCCTTTCCTGCTCCCCTGGCTGAGCAGCGGCCTGCATGGTGTGCAAGGTCTCATCCCAGACGTGGGCACCCCGTTCCCCTCTCAGTTAGGCCCCCTTAACCCTGCTGGGTGCTCACCCACAGCTTGATTTATGTTAGTTCTAGCAGAACAAGAATTGGCTCTTTCCACCCGTGTACGTAAACTACATTGCTGGGGTCACTGTGATAACGAATTCTGAATTATAGAGAGAGTCAATTAATTAGAGTGCTGCTTCCCTCCCGAGCTGCTGAAAGGTTGCAGTCGTATTTACTTTTTCCTACTCATAAAGCAGGCAGTGGAAATCACGGTTTTATGGTGTGTCCCTGAGTTTATTTATCAATGACTTGGGTGCAGAGCACGCTGCAGCCGTTAAACCGCAGTCACTGGTATCTTAGTGACTGTTGTTGCTGTGGTTATTTGCAAACATGTCACAACAGCATCCTTTGCTCAGTGGCTGGGTTTCATATGCATGGGATTTTTTCTTTTTCTTTAAAATATATCTTCAAAAGTAGTGATGCTGGCATGTCAGAGAATGAATGTACCTCCACTGGCGTGCAGTTTTATATCTTGTTTTTTTCCATTTGAGTCTGTCACTTTCTGTGATGTGATCAACTTGTAAACAGCTTCTATTTGCAGCCGTCTTCTCGAAATTGAAGGTTAATAACAACCAGTAAGTTTGTATGTTATGTCAGCAGCCTGCACGGCTACAGAGACCAAATAAACACTATTTCTGAGGTAAAATGTGATGGTTAAGAAATATAAATAGACAAATGTATTCCTTCCATGCTTACTGAGCACTTGTGATGAGCTCCTGTGTTATAAGCTGTGCTGATAATTTTGAAGAGCCTTCTGGATTTATTCGTAGGACAAAGAAAACACTCCTCTCCTCAGCTCTATTCTGAATTTGCTTTAACGTTTGGTAGGGTCTTTAATTCCAAATATCTAATTTCTTATTCAATATTCAGATTTCCAAATGAAATAAACGATCTATTTACATGCATCACTAGACCATCTGGTTCCATATGAGAATTCAACAAAGAATCCATTAATTGTCACCCATGTTTATTCATCATTCTCAATTCATAATTCTTCTAAATAACTAATTCTTGTAAATAACTAAATCAGAGGATCTTTTGCAAATAAACAAGCCAAATTATTATTTTGAAACCTCAACTTCCATACCTAAAAGAAAATAAAATTAATAGCTCATGTAAATATCCAAGAAAAGGAAAACATTCAATTACATAAATACATAGTGCCTTATAATTTTCAAATCTAGATAAGTTTCTTCTGTCTTCAGTGTAAAGATATGATTATACTCATCAGCAGCACATGCAGAAGACAACAAAGAGAAAACCTAGATAGATAGGATAGAAAAAACCTAATGCATAGGTTATTTTAAAATAGCCTATCTTCTGGATAGTTTTCGATGGCTCTTTCTATGCTCTTTACCAGTTCTATTGTTATTTTCAAAAGAGGCAGCAGCAATGATGTGCTGTCCATGTCATTAATCTGTCCTGCCTCGCTCAGTCAAACAAGAGCAGGGTAAGACGTTTTGATGTATAAAAGGAGAGGCTGGTGGGCTGCGATCCCTATACTGGTTAGGAAAGGGAGTTGGTTTTGAGCTGGTGGACCCTCCTTGAAAGTTGTGCTGGGAAGTAACTGCCATACAGAGCCAGGTACTAGCGGTTATCTTGGGCATATAGGGACTTAAAATATTTTGAGTTCATAGGTAATTACTGAAATCAGAAATGTGGGTGAGATCAAGAGCTAGACAGGCCAGCAATCTTGCTAGAAAGAAGAGGTATCATCAAAACATATATCAAAAAATTCCCAAGTAGAAGCCTATAAACATACTGTGTCAAAGAAAATACAATGAAATAAGTAAATAAGCTAGTAAAGGAGTTGTGTGACAGTGACCATCACTACCTGGAGGTGGAGCAGAAACAGTGATGAGCCCAGGCCTCGTGACATGGTCAGGATGAAGCTGCCAAGGTGCTTGGTGTCACCCTCGACGAGGTGGGACACACTTGGACCCAATAGAACTGATAGAGAAGAGGCAGGACAGAGATAAGGTCCCATTAGGTGATTCATACATGAAGGGCAAGAATGAAATAGATGGGATTAGTTTTTGCATGTAGTCATCAAGAGTGGATAGACTGTACAGCATTGCTTATCTGAGTGATTTGCGATGGTTCATGGCTGGATGAAATCTGCAGCAGTCTCTCCAGGGAAATGTTATGGAGGAGCACAAATTGTTAAAAGCTGTGGAGAGATTAAAAATATATGGCTGACGATTTTCTTGGGGAGACTTTGGGGTACATCTAAATAGCATCTGTGTCTCTAGAGATGGTGAATCTATGCTTTTTCTCTCAGCCACTCCAAACATTATTTCTGGAAGTGGAGAGTCCTCAGACATATAGTGCTTTCACTGTGAGTGACTTCAGGCTGGAAAATGTGATTCATTGGAGCTAAAATGTAATTTCCAGAATAATCATCTCTCTCAGGTTATCTTCTGAAAAAAAGACATTTCGACATGTCAGCAGGTGAAAAGGTTGGACACCTGCTGATACTTATGGGATAGTGTTTTATTACTTTCACATTTCTTATTTTAACTTCGCTGTCTGATATAGTCATTGCCTTTTCAAGGGCATGGGTTTAAAAGTATCAGGAGTCTTATATCCAGAGTATACTGAAGCTGCCATAAAGCAAGGCATAAATGCACCTAATACAGCTCTCCTCTCCTTTTTCCTTCTGCATATGGGTGCAGAGCCGTGACAATGACTCCGCTGTGCTCCCTATGCACAGATGGGTTGCCTCAAGTCCTCCTTTGAGGTTACAGTTACTTTAAAGCTTGGTATCCTTATTCCTAGAGCAGAGTACGAAATTAGTAATGATTTATAGGTGCCCATCTCTGATCTACTTGTGCAAATTAGTCCATCTCGATAGTGACAGCACTAGTTCCTACCTGATCGTCCTTGAAGGCTTCGGCATGAGCGTGCTAGGGCTGGAATTTTCCAAAGAGCTAAATCCCAGGAAATATTAGACTAGGCTAAGACATTAACACTATTAACACATGTTGGCAACCCCAAAAGAGAGGTGAAAGCCTGGGCCCTGGGAAGTAAAAAGTCTTTCCTGAAACTACTCTTCATATGTCCATCCAAAGTTGACATTTTAACAGCTTTTTGTTACAATGCTTCAAAACTATGTTCAGTGCACCCTGAAGCTGCAGGATTTACTTTTCCTGTGGCTGCATCAAATAACATTGATAGGAGGCACACCAAACTTACCCTCCTGCGTGGTGTGTTTGATTATAACGTTCTTAATGATTCATGGTTTGAAGCGTCCCATGGCCATCCACACAGCAGCCTCTAAGAGCCTGGTTGGGGAATATATTTCTCTCACCAGGTACCTAACAAACAGAAGTCTGAGTCTTGTAAGTCTATCGTCTGAGTCTATCATCTGAGTGGTTGTCAATACTAAGAGAGCTTTTGCCTTCTGTGGATACATACATCAGTTTGTTATTGTTGTGCACCCTGTAACCACATAGCACGTCAATTTAGTCCACCTGGGAGTATTCTTCCCTGCTGCATTTATTGCTGGACAAAGAGTAGACAGCCCTAAAACACAAATTATGCCGAGTGCTGCAGAGCCAGAAAAGAAGGGGTGGCAAGTCCTTCTGTGCTGGAGTGAGAGTATTCTTCCATCCTCCTCCTCCCCAGTTCATTTACAGGGGAGCTACACAGAGAACTCTATTGTCGTGTTTTCACTGAATGTGTCTGGTGAGGGAAACAGATAGGAATACTTACTTGGGAGCACTGTTAGGGTTTGCCTGTTTTACTGTGCATTTTTCAATGTTTCAGGAATTAAAAGGTTAGTGAGAACCTGGAGCAGGATTTATAGACCATAAAGATTTATGCAGCTTCTGAAAACAAGCATGCACATGCTTGTAATTATTATTCATCCGTAAGTTTGTTGAAATCTAACTCAGTCTCCTGAGTGACAAGTATAAACTACCATGCAATTGTTTTTCCTCTTTTTAATGAACTCATAGTCTCATTTGTATGTTGAATGAAGAATCAATGCAATCAGAGCACGAAAGTACATATTCCGTATAGATCAGGCTCTGGGATATTAGCAACTGAAACATTACCATAGGTTTCGTCACCGTTTATAGAGGTAATGGAAAATATTGATTTCAAATTCCATTGCTAAAAAATGAGAGCATAATTTAAAACTTATGCTTATTTGCTCTTGGAATTTCATCTTCCTCATCAAGGATACCAGCAGGTATCCTTCCACCCGTAAGGATACCTGAATAACTACTCTGGCATTAATAGTCTCTCTTTTAAGTGTAGTTAATGAAGAAGCTTCTGAAAGTCATATAAGGATTTTTTGGAGTGCCAGTAGTAATGAAATAAGTTGCATCATTGTGATGGCAAGTACTGACGGAAACATCAGTAATCACATTGGAGGCCAAGGAATTGGTAAAACAGAAAATGTCATTGCTTAGAGAATACTGAAGAAAGTTTCCTTTTTACATCAGTTCCTCAACATATGGTTTGTGTTGTTTAATGATCGTTTTATTTTTGGATTTTTTTTCTAATGAAATACCTGCTTTCATTATATCCTGGTAAATAGGAGATCTATGAATTTCTTGGTGTTTTCAGGATACGGGCATGTCTGTAGTATTTCTCTTGTCATCACACGTGACCTACATCATAATGGATGCCACAGGTGCCCAAAGCACCTTCCTAAGAGTGACCAAATAGTGCTAACACGTATAGTAGTCATTGGTCTACATATTTCATATATTAAAAAAAATATATTAAGCTACCTTTGTGCTATGTGTGGTACTGCCTGGAAAAACTAATGAACAGCTCTGTCAAGGTGCAGATCAGCTGAAATTACAAGGCTTTGTGTAATCATGCCATCATTGCTGAAAACCTCATTTCTAGGAAGGTGACGGCACTGAGGGGATGATAAATTCAGGTAGTGTCAAACATCCCATTTCAATATTTTTTGAATGAAATGTTTCAGTACTTCTTTTCCAAGTGTCTTGTCATTTCAAAGGCCTTTTTAAGGCAGTAATCTGCTCAAAGTGTTGGTTTAAATTGAAGGCCACAGTTGCACATCTGCAGAGCAGACCTCTTCATCACGTCTTGGGAAAATAAGCTGGTTTTGGTTCTGATAGGCACATTCTCATTATTTCTTGTTTGTTTATGAACCAGGGTGAAAAAAGCATCCTGCTTTGCTTGCTTTGGTTTTGCTTTAGCAGTAGGGAATGAGCAATCTCAGGTAAACCACCAAAGAACCACAAACCTAGGCCAATTTTTAAAATATATATTAAACAAAAATTTATTGGGTTCCTTCTCCTCTGCCTCACCCCCAGGCAGTGAAACCTCCTTGGCATTGGCAGCGCAGCCAAAACCCTCAGTGCTTCAGGCCACAGGAGGCAGATGGGGCAGACGCTGCTGCGGCACCTGCGGCTCCAGTTTAATCTGAAGGAAACAATTCGCTTTGCAGGAATAAATTAAACTGGCCTTGTTTTTACAGAATTCAAATGTGCAGCGTAGGAGAGGTGCAAGTGCCCCTTTTGTCTGTGCAAATGTTATCACTGCTGGGTAAAACTGACTGCGGCGAGCTTGAAACTTGTACAACCCAAAGCCTTTGAAATAAGAGTTTGTGTATAAAATGTCTGCTAATAAAGCTGAGGTGAGTGTTATAGTTTAAAGCCTCCAGGAAAGGGGGGTGAAAAGCCTGCTTCTCAAGTGCTCTGAGTCTGTAACCTTTAAGCTACCCGAGTGCAGAGGCTTAGAGCAGCGCCCTTCATGCACCGCAATGCTGCACTGGTGTGTGGAGCTGCGGTGCCAGTGGTGCCAGCGCTGCAGGGACGAGGTGGCAGCACCTCCCCGATGCACAGCGGGTGTCTATAGGTGTGGAGTAAAGATGCTTGTGAACGCTGGGCTGCTCAGTGCGGAGCCCGCAGTTCCTGTTGCTGGCTCCCACTCGGGGTCTCCCGTGACTTGCATGCCTGGAATGCCTGGATGGGCCGGCAGGGGCTGCCTGGCTGCCCGCAACCTCCTCCTGGCCCGCTGGGCCCCGTGCGCCCTGCTCGTGTGCACAGGGTTGTAGCTCTCCCGGGATTGCGTGGGCTGTGTGCAGGAGCTCTGCTGCACGGGCTGCTGCACGGGCTCCTGCGCAGGCTGTGAGCGGGCTGCAGCCAAGGAGCAGCCGGGAATCTGCCCCTCATTTGAGCTCCAAGGATCTCCCTGCGGAGCTGCGGATAGAGCAGAGATTTTGTTGTTATGGTTGTTCTCTCTCGCTCCTTTCTCTTTGCCTTGCCATACACATTCCAGAAATGAGGCTGCTCCCTGGTTCCTCCAAGGGCCCCCTCGCTGGCGGGGCTCGTTCCTGGAAAGTGGGATGTGCCGGAGCGCGCCAAGGGTGCAGGCGCCGGCATGCAGCGCCGCCGCGGAGCCAGGAGCAGGGCCCTGGCCCTTCTGATAGGCATCAGAGCTGCCTCGCTGCTCAGCATCTCGCTCTTCCTACGTCTGTTCACACACAGACTGAAAATGCATTGCGGTCTAACTACTGAATAGTTCAGGTTCCTGTATTATCATCTCCTGCATTCAGGTTGACTCATTCCAGGATTATGCAGTCATTTTATTCACGGCATTACTATTAGAAAGTTCTTTCTGCATAAGCTGGGGATCCAAAACTGAAAATATTCTGATTGTAAAGAACCCAGATAATATGAAGTGTGTTGGAAAAGTAGGTCCTGTCTGTGCAACACTAATTCTGCAATCGCCAAAGCCCCGGTAAGGGCCAACCCTGCCCTTGCCACCAGGTCAGCCCTCCCAGTGACTGCAAAATGACAGTCCTCAGCACAGGAACCTGCCTTCTCTTAGAAAACTGCCCCTCAGACCCAGGGGAATCTACCTTCCCTTGGCATTTAATACCTTTTCTAGCTAAAAAATGGTCTTTTTCTGCCACACTGCTGGCTCCTTCAAGTATTTTCTCCCAGATTATGACAACCCAAGACTTTCAAAGACCTGTGGGTTATTTTAAGTGGTGCAGCACAATGTGCCAGATAGCAGAGACGGGAGCCAAGTTCACTCATGGTCCGGGTGCCCTTGGGAGGGCAGTTTCCTGGGTGTGGGGGGGTTTGCACAGCACTGGGGCAGCACTCGGGGTCTCCTTCCCCTTGCTCTGACTCCCCTCCCCAGGTGCCCACGCCGGGTGTCTGAGAGGCCAGCGCTGGTTGGGCTCTTCACCCTCAAACGTCTGCATCTCCTTTCTAGAGAAGGGGCCCCGGAGGAGAGAGTTTGTCTCGCACAGAAACCTTCTCTCGGAATTTCTGCTCCTCAGTGTACGAGCCTGGATGTATTTTTCTCTCTGCTAACTGCTGGCAGTGTGAGCAGCTTTGAAACACAAATATTTCTGGACGAGGCAATGTTTGGATTAGGTACTGAAGAGTCCAGAGCAGCTGCATTGCTTATCTTTTTAAGAGAAGGAATGGTAAGATCATGGGCATGTCCTTAAGATGGGCTCTCAGCTTTGATTGCCCAGCACACATTGATTAAACATGAAGCCCAAAGAAAGAGGAGATTGGTTTTACAGCTCCCATCAAAGTCCCATGATTTGGCACTGTGCCTCTCTTTCTTGGCAGCATGCCCAAGGCTGGGGAAAAAAAAAAAGTTTATATATCTATATACTTATAAAATAATTGTTATTGGCATAGTATCTAAATGCCACAAATCCTGGCAGGATGCAGCTGTGGCCAATGGAGCCCCGGGAAGCTCTGCCTGGACCCAGACAGGCTGGAGTTGCCTCCTGGCCCCAGCTCCCACCCAAAACCAGCCACAAAGCACCCACACTTTAAAGAGTGATTTATATTTGCTCCACTAGTAAACACAGAGCTCTTCCCAGGCCCTGCCAGCCTCGCACCTTTCAGGCACAGTTAGATTAACTTTTAGAAAAATAATAAAAATAATGACCTAGCTAATTAATGCCCTAGGAATTCTATAGAAGTCCTTATGACACCTACATTAATACCAAATGAGTCCATTATGATTAATGTTATTAAAATAAATGTCAAGGGAATGAATAATGGCTTGGTCATTATTTTAAAGTGTTGCCACTGGATCTATAAAAGCTAATGATTCAGTTCCAGGGAAGTAATTCTGCATGTTCATGTCTGAAACCTGGGGAGAATTCAAACTTTTCTGAGAAAAATAGCCATGAAAAGAACGCAGACCAGCGACAGCCGCATCTTCCCCGAAGAAAAGAGACAGAGCGTGTGGCTGCCTCCGAGAGGGCTCGTTTTCCAGGTGCTGAGGCGTGGGATGAGACGCGCTTGGGCTTGGAGAGTTTCTTTGTGCTTGGAGGTGATTTCAGAGTTGCTCATGAGGATTTATATTTGCTTTAGATCAGGACAGACTTTTTCTTGTTGTTGTTCCTTTATAAAAGAAGATGTGAGTTTCAGTGTGAATTCAGATGAGGTGATTTGGAAGATCCATACTTCCTCAGGTTTGTCTTTTTGTATTGCATTGCTTTTAAGATAATTTTGTACCTGCAATTTGAAAGTGAACAGGGCTGGACTGAAAGTGCTCCCGTTCCAGCAAGCTCGCCCATCAGCAACGCTTTATTCTTGCCTCATTTTAGTTATGTTTTTTGTAGTGTTTCACACAGCTTAACTCCATAAGCGGTTTTGGCTACTTTGGGGTGCTCCCTTGTACAAATGGGATGAGCCTCCTCCTCGTCCTCCTCCTCATCGTCGTCCTCCTCCTCCTCATCCTCCTCTCCCCCTTTACAGATGGCCCCAGCATGGCTCGGCCTTCAGGAGGTCTCCAGGACTGTGCTTGGCTCTGGAGTGTCCCTCCATCCCAGAGCAGCTCTGAGGTGTCCGGAAACCTTTGGGTGCTGGCTGAATACTTGGTCTCCCTCTTCCCTTGTCACACAAACAATTGGGGTAAATCCAAGACGATTATTTGCATGTGTGGATAGGCCCAGCTGGCCACGCTCGGTGTGCGGGCGTACAGGTGGAGTGCAACCAAAGGGTTCGAGAGGACCACGTTACATCCCAGACACGCAGCCCTCTGCTGCCTTGGCACTGGTACCTTCCCCGGGCCTTGCCCGGCCCTTGGCAAGTTTGAAATCCTCTCGTGAGGATGTGCCGGGTAAGAGCGGAGCTGCAGGTGCCCGTTAGCACTGCCCGCGTGTGGCACTGCCCGCAGCCTGCCTGACACTGGATCCGTTCTCCAGAGCCCTCCTCAGAGCTTGGAGAGATTGCTCAATATTGATAATAAAATATTAATGTTTGCAAATTGCTTTAAAGATTAGGATCTGATTTTCATTTAAGACTTTTCACACTATTAGGAAACCTTGAAGGAGTGAAAATGAAGCCTTTTCAGAGAATGGCAAACAATAGGACTGGGAACAGATTCTCTTGTAAAGAGCTAGGTAAACATTAACTGCTATTGTTATTAACAATTCATACAGTATTTTTGTGGCACTTAATAAATTGCCTATATGATTAGAACTTAAATATGGCTATTCACAACATAAACTCAGCTCTTAGGAAAAAAAATCATCCAGTCCTAACGTAAAAACATCCTCTGTTCACTCAAAACTACTGCTAGTATGCAGAATGGCATACTAGCCAGAAATTGGGATTTCGCTTGGTTATGAAAGTTAATATGAAATTGATAATGACATAAACAGTCTGGCTTTGCTTTTATATTCCATATTGGAATAACTAGCTTTTCATTATGCAGAGCTTATGTTGATTTTTCTAACAGTGTTAATGGAATAGATTTATAAACATTGTAAGCTTGCTGTTAAAAAAAAAAAAAAGACTAAAAAAATGAAGAATGAAAATATTCTGTGCTGTTGTTTAAATTTTAAAAACAAATTTAAAAACATTTGTTTTCAATGCAATGGTTTTTACCTAAGCAAATCCTCTCAACAATTAATAAATCCTTAGGAGACATTCTTTAGAAGCTTGATTAAAGTCTCAGCTGGAATAAAATATTTAACAAAAAGATGTATCCATACTCTTCAATTATTTCTTAATGAATCATCTGCTGTGAACTTACTAGGAGGCCTCCTGTTTAATTCAAGGTCTACTTGTAATTTTTCCCCTCTGATCTAGTATATGCAAATCCATTTTTGGTTTTATAACCCAATCAGAAAAAAAAAAAGGAAAAAAAAAAGAAAGAAAAGGAAAGGGCTAAGAACTAGGAACATTGCTGCCATTTCTGGCATTTGGTTTGGAGGAGGAAGGTGAAGGGGCCCGTTCCCGCTGTGCTGCGTGGGGCAGGCGGCGCAGGCTGCAGGCAGGGCCCGTGAGCAGCTCTGCTCCAGGCCCGGAGACGCCTCCTCCTGTTCTTTCCCCTGGTTGGGGACCGCTTTTCCCGTCGAGGATGAGGAGAGCCGGCCAGCGGCACAGCCTCCCTTCAGAGCAGGGCGGTGCTTTCTGCAGCTGGATAATAAGAGATACGGAGCATGGATAAAAGAGATATGGGGAAAGCGATCGATACTTGATTTCAAGTATTGCCAAAATAACGCTGTAAAAGTTTAAGAGGAATACCTTACTATGGAGTTAAAACTGCTAGAGATGGAGAAAATGTAATAGGGGTTCAAATTCATGCAATTTATATAATTATTTCCAAAGCAATGCGTTTGCCCGGTCACATAACTCTTTTAACTGCGGTGACGTAAGGTCTAGCTAATGCAATGGCCCTGGAGCAGAAGCAGCGATGTGCAGAGTGTGCATGTTGCTGCTGCTGATGTCGCTGAGCTGCGGCAGTGTGGCAGCGCTGGTGCTGCAGGCGAGCATGGCGCGCGCGGCTGGGAGGCATGGCCGCGCTGCCCACGACACTCACCTGAGCAGCTTGGGAAGGAGGAAAGCCGGCTGCACGTAAGAGCAGCAGCTCCTCTCCTAGCAAAGGTGCAAAGGGCAGGGGGAATTTAGCATAAATAAATGTAAGGCACATAAAAGGGGGAAAGGCACCCAGTCTGACTTGCGCAAACACACCGATGGGCTGCAGGCTGTCTAGCTCTGAGGGATGCAATCTCATGGCTGTGGTACCTAGTTTTACAAAAATGCTCAGATGACTTCACAAAACATGGAGAGAATTAGGGATGTGAAAAATAAGAAAAGAGATGATGAGCAGAGCAAACATCGTTATACCAGTGGGGCATCTTTAATGTTCCTATATGAAAGGAGAGACTCTGGGAGTCAGAAAGCCATGGAGGAGGTGACAGATGGCAATCAAGAGCATGGAGCATTTTTAAGAGGGATGTCCAGTTAGGCTAAGGCTTTGCAGTGTTGAAGAGAGATGATGAGAGGCCTATGAGAAAGGTCTCTAAAACCACGAGTGTCACGGGGAGGACACGGCTGCTGGTCCCTGTTGAAGAGGTCGTGGCTATCAAGTCCAGGGAGCTGCTCTGGGACTGAGGTGCATCGAGCTGCAGGAAGCCTCAGGGCAAGCCCTGCAGAAGAGCAGCAGCAAGAGGGCTCTTGGGGTGCTGAGCCCTCCTCTGTGTGCTGGCTGGAGACAGCAGCCAGCGCGGCGGTGCAGTCTGGGGTTTCCTTGACCTGAGGGTTGCAAAATGTCACCCTCTTTTCTGGATGTAAAATGCAAGTCTCGTTCATCTCAGCCAGGGTTTAACAGTGCACCATCCCGCCACGGCTGGTGACTCCTCCATGCCGCACACCGTGCAGGGACGCAGCGCAACACGCCGCTAAACCAAAACACGCCGAAGGCTTTGTTGTGTTCCGCCTAAAACCTCCTAATTCCTGAGTAGGTGTCTATTTTTTTTCCTCTTAATTTCTTTAGCTTTTAGAGGCATGAATCATTCCATTTACCGAAAGGGCTTGCTCCCAGGGTTTGTTGCTGTGCATATTTGCAGCAGTTACCTAAAGAGAGTGGGATGTTGTTACTGCTGTGTGAAGGGGCAAGATGCTGGAATGGAAACTGAGAAAACTGATTAATTTCTGGTTTATACACACACAAAAAAAGAAGTCCCACATTTTGATGAGACAAAGTGTGCTCCAGTAGAATAAAAACAAGAGGTTCAAGAACATGAGGTTTGAGATTGAACGATATGTCATAATGTGTGTAGCAGTGGTGAGGGTTACAAACTGCGGCTGCATTTCCTCTCCTCATAACTCTTGATTGTGCAGAAATCTTGAGCACAGTCAAAGGATGTGTCAAATGCAGCAGAAACCAGGTCTTGGAGCCCAGCTCCTCTTCTCAACATCTCCTCTAGTGCTTTGCCAGAGGGGACCGTATCCATGTGTGCCACCTTGGTCCTTTGTTTCGACGTGGACCCAGCCTGGCCTTCATGGGACCTGGGCTAGAAACACGGCTTTACACCTTGCGTTCCTTTTCCCCCCTCCACTTTTATAAGTCTCTTTATTTTCTATTGCAGGTGAGTGTTACCCATACGTTCCTGCTGTTTTCCGAAGGTTTGTTACAGAAATATTGGCTTGTTAAATATTTCCTGTTTACAGAGAGGTGTTTTAAACAGCTCTGTCCTCCCTCATGATTTCCAAAAGACCATCACATAATGAGCTGCCCAAATGACTTTTCATCATTCCTCACTTGGATTTCTATAGGTTACGTAAATATATTTGAATAGTATGAAGAAAAAGGATAGGGAAAAATATTCACCTTTCTAATATATTGCCAAAAGGAGACATTGGTAATTTAATCTGCTGCCTAAAAGCTTGGTAGTGTGCAAAGAGGAAAACGTCTTTTCTCACACAAAGTATGTGGATTTCACTGACAAAGAAATAAGTAGGTTCGTTATAGCTATTAACTATGATGGTTGGGGTTCAGACCAACGTAAAATATCTTGTTTTGCAGTGTTAGTACTGTGATATCTTCAGTGGGAAGATTTGAAACTCAATGTCAGTGGCAAGCGACAGAAAAAAAAAAAAACACATTACAAAGTATAGACAGCTGCTAAACATGCTTTTTACAAGTTATTTGGAAACGATATATATTGATAGGAAACTCCAGTGCTCACAGAAAGTTCGTTCCAATTCGCACTGCGCTCAGGTGGTTTCGGCGCTCGGAGACGGGACTGTGTGTGCTGCGCAGCACTTGCGCGAGGTGACTGAAAATCGCACTTCAAAACTTAGGGGAACGTAAACTAAAGAGATGAACCTGGTGTTCTCAAAGAACACAATGCCCCGTGTGTCGCAGTGGAGCCTGTGCACTGCTACCCCTCTGCAGCAACTGAAGCTCATCTGGCCCCGAGCTCAGGGGCAGCAATACTGCAAAATGCCCTGGTTTCCTGCAGCACGTCCTGACACGACTTGTGTCCAGAAGCGATTATTTCTATAGTTTATGCAGATATGATAAATATTTCTGTCCTTGAAACCTGCAGAAGTCACACTAAATACCTTAGAGTAAAGCAATGAATATTTCTTTAAAATGTCGCTTTTCGATAGAATGAGGGATCCCTTTGTGTGCTTCTCCTGGAACACTTCTTTCTTCTTACACATACGCTCCCACTGTAACACTGCCATCTGTGCAAGTGTCCCGGTGGGAATGGGCAGGATGATTTGCTGTGAATCACGTGTAGCTCCTTCTTTGATGGTTATCTCCGGTGGTGCCTGGCGAGCACGCCTGTCCTGCGGCGGCGAGCACTGCTCCTCGCAGCTCTGCTCTCTGTGCTCGTGGCTGGTCACCTAAGCAACAGGTTTCATGGACAGCATTAATGTAGAAACAGCTCTTCTTGCACAAAATGGAGCAGGGTCTGAGCGGGGCTCGAAACGGCAGCCTTGGAAAGTGCCGTTCGCTTGCAAAGCGCAGATACTGGGGCTGCTCATAATTAAACCTGCGCAGGCTGTGCCTGGAATTGAGCTCAGCAATCGCACGCTTCAGTGCGATCGGCGAGAGTTCTGGATAAGCAAAGATATTCTGGACACGGGCTCTCTTCACTGTCTTAAAACAGCATTTAAAATGTTGCTGCTTTTGTGCATTCAGTGCTGCCTGCCTGCCCTTACATGGGTCTCTTTACAGTTTCTGGTCACGCAAAGCCCTGCATCATTTACAAGCAGGATTCACAAGAATGCAGTTCTTCTGCTAAGGAGCAGCTGGAGGACACTCTTAAATAAAACAGGAATCCTCCTCACAAGCTGTTTCATGTTATCGTGGAGGTTTATAGATAGAGATAAATCTTTTCTGACCTATGTGACCCTCTGGCAAGCGATGACAGCTTCCCTCTGAGCCTTTAGGCTAGCTCCTGGACCCAGGTTCTTTTAATATTTCTGAAGCTTCCAAACATCCCCCCTGCCTGTGAACGTGACTAAGTACAAAGGGAATGAGCCGCGTGTCCTTGTTGTCTGCAGGGCGCGTACGGCATCAGGGTCTTCCCTGCAGGATGAAGCTGCTCCTCAGCTCACCTGGCAGTAAATCTTTCAAACCCAGCTAACTTGGGAAAATCTTGGCGGCTGTGACATCAGCTGGCATTAATGTGAGGCTCTGAACGCAGAGGTGTTATTTCTCCTGCCTTGTCCTCCTCCAGAGAGCACCGGCCGCAGCCGAGACACCTCACGATTGCCACCACTGCCACAAGCCCCATCGCAGATCAGAGGCCAAAAGTGGGGACTATGCTGAGAAAAAAATTATTAAAAAAAAAGGCTTTTGGCAGGCTGCTTTCCAGGCCAAACGTGTGCTCCTCACTGCTCTCTGTGTTGCATTTGTACTGGGATTGCAGGAGGCTGGAACTGCTTTCCTCGGCATTCAGTCCTGTAACATGTGCAGGACATGCAGCATTTAAGTGCTTAGAGCTACCTCGCCTAGTCATGCTTTAGATCTGCTTAAAATATGGGTTTGTGATTTTTTTCTATTTAAAGGACCATCCCCACCAGGTGCTCTGGTTTGTACCTGACTGCATGTTTATAATACTGAATGTTCAGGGGATGCACACCGGCATACTTAAAACAACTTAGTTATGCAAGCTGATGACCATTGGATTGCTTAACATGCTCAGAGTCCTGTTTTGGACTATCAGAGGCGCTCTTGGTAAGCTAAGTTCCTACAAAGGATTCTGATACTGAAAGTAAGAATCAAAAAATCATTCTGGCAAAGGATTGAAAACGAGCAATGCGGTAGGAGCTGGTCTCCCAGAGACTGAAGGACAAGACTTAAGGCTGGATCTGGGACCAGGCCTAGATTTGTGTTCGGGAACAGTTGCTGCAAAGGATGAATAGGGAGCCAGGGAGATCTGTATGGGCGGTAAAATGCTTGCAAAAAGCAGCATAAAAGTGAATGCTTGTTGATTTATGGGTGGTAGGAAATATCTGCCACCTCAGAGTCATGCTCCGAGATGGAACCAGAGCCAGATGTGTGATAACGGTAGCTGGACACATGGCCAAAGCCATGTGCATCCCAGTGGAGAAAAAGCCTCTGTAAGTAGGTGTCCTGGTTTAGGAAAGCCAGGAATGGAGACCAAGCGATGCAGAGTTAACATGAAGCCATCCGACAGGATTAAGTGGGGTGCCAAGATGCCACCACCTCAACACCACGCACATGGTAAAGACTACTCGAGAAAAGAAAAAGGTTCAATAGGCTCTGACAGCCCCAGAAACTTGGCAGAGGCTGTGGCTGCTGTCTGGGAGAGACCTGCAGAGGAGCTGCTAGCATGAGAAGGGCAAGGGAGGGGTGGGAAATGGCTGAGTGTGTGCTGCACATGCGTATGCAAAAGAACAGATGGAGAGTAGCACGGCCATGGCATGAGATGCTTAAAGAATCAGTTAAGTATCATCTGCTTATAAAACTAAGATATTTGTCACGAGCCTTCTTGTGACATTGTGACTTCTGGTTGTCGTTTAGTTTCCCCATCCCTGGCGAGCAGTCCCAGCGTCCTTCTCTGCAGGCTGTGCACAAGGAGCAGAGAGCAACTTGTGCTGGCACAGCGGTGGCAGAACAGCACCTTTTTACACAGCTCTCACTTTGTATTCCAGGGCTCTTATTAAGCATAGCAACTAAATTGAAGTTTTTTGGGAGGCCTCATGTGGTCCAACCATTTTCAGGGGTCATTTGAAATCGGTGGTGTCCAGCAGTGCTGAGGTGGCATTTCTGCAGAATGTGCCCATGCAGGCTGCGGCAGAGCTGCTCCCCAGCGCCGGGCGCTGCCCGGCGTTGCAGGAAGAGTCCCCGCGCGCCACGGCTTTGCCCGGGGGGTGCCCAGCCCCAGACTGCAGCCGGGCTCTTTCCACAGCTTTGCAGCTGCCGCCGGGCCTGCTCTGCGGTCGGGCTGCCTAGGGGCTGTCTAGACACGCTGGCCGTCTGGGATGCCGTGATCTCCTGCTTCAGGTTTGATCGTGATACAGGCTTTCTGTTTGCAATGTAAACATGCTCCCGAAAAAAAAAAGATCGGCTATGGTTTTTCTTGCACAAATGCCCCCTTCTTTAAGGGGGTGATCTGATTCATTCGTTTCCATTCCCCATTAGGGATGTATTTTCAGCTTTGCTCTCCGGGCATTGGGTTTCCGGAAAAAAGGGCGAGCTGAAAATGCTGACCCCTCAGAAAGAGCTCGTGTTCAGCCAGGCTGCACAGCTGTGCAAATACGGCCCTTGCACAGAGCGAGCGACTGCAGCCGCGGGTGCCCCCGCGCACCCGGCCGCAGCTTTGGGCACGCCGAGCGGCTCCGCGCCCGGCGCTGCCCGCGTGCCACAGCCAACGGGGGCTGCCAGCGCGGCCGTGGGACGCGCTGGGACGGCGCTGCGCCGAGGACCACGCGTTTCCGGGGATAATGCTTCCAAGCAGTGCGCAAACACGTGGATTTGCCGCTAACTGCGGCAGCACGCGCAGCAGAGCGCAGGGCCCGGCCCAAGAGGCTGATCTGCACTGGGACTTTGCCTGAGGCTGCTCAGTGGCCCCAGGCTTCTCCATGGCCTCTGTGTCCCATCACCTGCCTCATCCTAAAGCTTCCCTCTTCTTCCTCTGATGGGGACTCAGGGGGCCTTTGCAGAGCACCACGAAGACTTGCACATTGCCGTGGGTTCCTTATAACGATGACATTTGTGCCACATACACGGGGCACGGATGCCTTCATTGTGGAAGTGCAGCTTGGGAAGTCTCAGAGTCTCCATGGAAGATCGGAGAGGACCCTCATCTCACTGGCTTTTCCTGTTTCTCCTTGCTCTGCTCTTGAGTGGCCAAAGCAGGACCAACCGAGAAGCTGGGTCAAGCCAAGTGTCGCATTTGGGGCCGCTGCGGATACTCTCAGAGCAGCTTGTCCTCCAAGCAGCGCCCAGTGGCACATTCCCACTCCTGTTCCCACTCCCGGAGCAGCTCCTTCCCCGGGGTCCACCCCGCTGGCGCTGCCCACCCGCCTGCTGAGTGGCCGCCCGGGCTCAGGCCCCACCAGGCTCCCTCCGGATACCTGGAGCACCCGAAGCAGGAGCACGATGCTCCTGCAGGAACTGGGCGTGAAAGTCAACCCTCCCCTTGCACCTCCCAGCCTCTGCCGTGAATGGAGCCGCTCTACCCAGCCCCTAAAATAGCACAGCCGTGCACAAATGTCAGCGCGGGCACCTCCGCTCCACGGGGCTAGAGCTATATAAAGCCTTAATATGCATCCTGGGACGCCAGCCAGTTCAATGGGAATGTTTCTGCTCGCTGAAATAGGATCAACCCCTGGAAAAACTCAGCAGCTTTTCTCCATAAAGCCAGGATCTGTTTTTCAAATAGGCTAAGTGCAATGCATCACATAGACCTAAATAAACCAGAGATTTTCATTTCTGATTTTGCCATTGCTACATGAGCTCTCTTCAAAGCATATTTTAGTTTGGGGAAAATTTGTTCTCTGTGGCTTTTCTGAAGACTTTCTGTGCTCTTCTGGTGACCATCCTGCTTTTGTTTATGGTGTTGAATTAGTGTGGAGTTGAATTTAGTACATTATTGAATTGTTCTGGATATGTCTTGGCCCCAAGTGAACATGCAATAATAACAGAAGGTCAGAGCCAAGAAAAACACAAAATTCAGTGCGTGTCGGGAGGCAGAAAACCCTCACCTTGCAGGGCGCGAAGGGGCGGGAGGCTTGCACAGACTCCGCAGCCCGGCCCGCAGCAGCGGGGCCTCATCGGGAGCAGGGCGGCAGCGCAGCTTATCGGAGGCTCCGCTTGGTTAGTTCGTGCAGCCTGGAATATGAAATGAGCTCTGTGAGACAGCTATAAATACAAATATAAATACTTATGTTCAGCAAGGGAAAGCAAAGCAAAGTATGAAAAATCAAGAACGACTCTGAGGAGTTCAAGCAATGCTTTTTAAGGAAGGCTCCTGTATCACTGGTGGGCAAGAAGCTATTTTGTTAACTTCGTAATCTTAAATTGAAAAATTGTCACGAGCAAGGAAAGGCAGCACAACAGCAGCATTGCTGCCGGTGGTTTTCATAAACAAGTGGTTATTGAGTTCTTTGTATCCGATTTGCAAGGTGTTTTAAAATATTTCTTGTTTAGCTGTCCCTGGATGTTGTCTTTCACTGTGCTGTCCCCACGCCCATGCCAACCGCAGCAGAAATGCAGAGCATTGCCCTGGCTGATCTGGAGCAGCTTTGCTCTCCGTGGGGGGGCCCTGGGGAGGCCCCGGTACCTGGCGTGTGCCGTGGTCCCTGCAACGGGAGGCCAGGGCTGCGCTTGGGATCAGCTGTTTCCCGTGTTTTGCTGGAGGAAGCCTGTGCCTCTGGGGTGAATTTAGGGGCACTGGAAAGAGTTTTGCTACCTTTAGGTACCTGGACCCCCCAGAGGGGCTCCTGGGTCAGGAAGGTTCACAGAAGAGAGCTGCAAAGCAGAGGTCCTGGGCTCTTCTGAAGAACACGATAGGAAATTATCTGCTTTTGATAAAATAGCAAACTCTATTAACTTTATATGGCTTTTCAATAAACGTCTGTGGAAAACTATTAGTTAAGTGTATTAAATTTTATAAGCCTTTCTTACAAGAGCTGCCCCAAATGGCAGCCAGCTGGAGGCGGCTGCGGCGCGGACATGCCGAGTGCCCGAGCGGCGAGGGGAAAGCGAGGGGAAAGCAGCAGCTCGGGCAGACGTGCGCGGCGCGGGCACGGCAAACACGTGGAGCTAGCACAGAGCTTTCTCCCCAGCTCTGCGGGCCGAGCACCACTTCACCCTGTTTCTGCGGGCCCTGTGTCCTGAGGGGGCTGCCCAGCGCCCCGGTCTGCACCCACCGGCGGGGTACCGGCCGGAGCAGCTGAAGCGCCTCGAGCGCCATGGGGCTGCCCTCACGCTGCACAGCTCACGTCACTTCATGTGTTTTGAGCATTTACAAGCGCCTAAACCTCATAATAATAATAAAAAAAAAGTGAAAAAAAATTTAAAAGTGCTGGGAACCAGAGCAAGTGGCAGTGCGAGGAGCTCAGGCTCTGCCAAGAGCAGCAGCCTGGCTCTACCTGCAGAGCCCAACTCCCCAAGTGCCCTCAGCCTCACTGTTTGCTTTGAATCCCATGTATCTTTATCAGTTTTAATAAGCAGATTTATATTGGGCACCAAATGTTGAAATTACCTAAACTTGAAACGCCTGCCCATGAAATGAATCAGAATAGATTCTCTGTGGAAGTTACTGCAGTGCCAATAAGGATTAATTAAAACTCAAATGTTCTTCATTGTGTGTTAATTGAGTAATTGTTATTCAGTCAACCTTCTTGGTTTTTCTCTGTTAAATAATCATTGAAGTATTTCACCTAGTCTCACTGTTTATTTAACCAATTAATTAAGAAAGGGGATATTCTGCATGTATTAGTATTTTAATTGGAGAATTTTATTCCCGGTGACCTAAACATCTACATATGTTCAGGTTTTGTGTCTAGTTTTTTTATTTTTTAAATGACCAATGTTCCTGCTTGTATGCACTGCGGACCGAAAAGAAAACCTTTCAGGTGCTCCAAACAATCAGACTTGGTTAGCGCTTGTAGCGGGGCCGGCTCTGGATCTCAGCTGCGCTCAGCAGAGCCAGAGCCATCCCCTCTGCAGTGCTGGGTTCCTCCGAGCTGATAGGTACCCCTGCAGCGAACACCCGACCTCAGCGATTTAAGTGATTAAAGTGTGTATCGCACACGATGGTTGAGAGTTGCCAGTTCAAAACATCGTCTTTAATGGTTACAGATTTGTAGAAGTTCACTTCATAATAACATGTTCGCAGTTTAGCAGAGCCGAAGCGCCCGGGCACTCACAGATGTGTGGCTCCATTTGCACCTCTGCAAGTGGGGAGCAGAAAAAGCAAAAGGATTTAGAGGGTGTCCCTGACCGAGGTGGAGCTCGCTGGGCCACGTGAGCACCAGCAAAGCCCTCGATGCCTGCACTGAGGACTGCTGCAAAGGAAGCTCAGGGCTTGCTTCGTCCTGCAGCCGCTTCTTGCTCTGCGGCAGGTCACACTTTCCAGTGTGCTGGTCCCCACGTGCACGACCAGAGCTGTGTCCCTGGCACAGGCACAGCACAGCGTGGGGCTCCCTGCTTTCCCCTGCCCCTGTCCCTTCACTTTTATTTCCCTCTTTATTATTCTTTGATAAAGCTGCAAGTAGATTTTCTCCTGACCCGCCTGAGCTGTTCTGTTTTCCTTGGGAGGACCAACGGAGACTGTTCCAAGCAAAGCAAAGCTTTATCTCGCACCCAGCAGTCTAGGAAGCCCATAAACATGCCCAACACCTCTTCCTTTTCCCGCACTGCTGAGTGATTTGTGGCTTCACATCTTTCTTTCCCCACAGATTAAAAATACTGTCGATCAAATAAATATTTGTCTCACTCTAAAGGTCCCCTAGATTAATGCAGATTATTGTTACTGCGCAGGTTCCCATCGCACCCCCTTGCCTTACCCATGCAGCCAATATATCTCGTTACATTCAAAAATGTGAATAAGCCGCCTCCAGCCAGCCAAGCACTTACACACGTGTTCAGTCCTGTTGAGTTTAATGGGACATGAACATTTACTTGAAGTCAGGTTGTTCTGCCAGATACAGACTGACTAGCAGAGCCCTCTGAGCTGCGCTCAGGTGAGCTGCTGCTGCGTCTGCCGCTGCTGCTGCGTCTGCCGCTGCCGCTGCTGCGGCTGCTGCTGCTGCTGCTGCGTCTGCCACTGCCGCTGCTGCCGCTGCTACTGCGGCTGTTGCTGCCACTGCTGCTGCAGCGGCTGCCGCTGCTGCTGCATCTGCTGCTGCTGCTGCTGCGGCTGCTGCTGCTACTGCGGCTGTTGCTGCCGCTGCTGCTGCTGCCGCTGCTACTGTGGCTGTTGCTGCTGCTGCTACTGTGGCTGTTGCTGCTGCTGCTGCAGCTGCTGCCGCTGCGGCTGCTGCTGCGGCTGCAGCTGCAGCTGCAGCTGCTGCGGCTGCTGCTGCGGCTGCTGCTGCGGCTGCTGCTGCGGCTGCTGCTGCTGTGGCTGCTGCAGCTGCTGCTCACGCTCCTGTAATTTTAAGCAGAAATACAAGCAGTTATTTCAAACCGCCAGCTCCCTCTCTGCAGTTTGCCTGTACAGCTCCGCTGATTTACGGTTTCCTTGGTGCTTCCCCATTTGTTTATTTTTAAACAGTATTAAGATTTTACAAGGAAGCGCGGCGAGGGCTCCTTGAAGCATCCGCCACCAAGGAAGGAGGAGCGGAGCCCATCCCAATACCCTTCAGAAACACAAACAAGGTAGCGCGGCAAAGGAAAGGCAGCGCCCTGGCAGGCAACAGCTTGTAACTTCATATATTTATTGTTTATTCCGGGTTGCATTTGTGGGAAGGGAAAATTGTGCCTATTCCTTCAAAAGGAGCCAAAAAAGATCCGGGTGATGGATGATTAATAAACTGAAGGCCAAACAACAAATCCTAACATTATTTTGGAGGAGTTGTCTCTATTCTGCTGTTCATGACGCTCTGGGGAGTCATAAAAGCCTGTTCTGCTATTGGTTGTCATTGAATGCTGGCAAATATCCAGAACCGAAAACCAGAGAGAATGACAACTTGTGTTTTTAACAGAAAAAAAAAAGCCCCATATATCCATCTGCTGCAGCCCATAAATCCAGCCGGCCTGAGGAAGCCCCACATGGACCAGTGCGACCCCGAGAAGCTCCCTGCCATGGAGCTGCTGGCAAAACAAGGACGAGTTTTAGGTCCATCAACCTTGACGATGTCCTCTGACATTATTAGCTGAATTCATCAGCTATTAATGACTGCAAGATATATAGGGTATCCTCTGGTTAGCACTTGGAAAGACTCTCTCAATTCATTTCTAGCTCTATTTATTCATTTAGATTAAATGGAGTTATTAAAGGTCACCGCTTCATTTCCAAAGTATCATGTGAAAATACTTTTCAATTTAACAAATAGAGGAGACTGCTTGTAATAAAATTAAATACCATCTTTAACAGTTTCTTTGATTTCAAAAGGCATTTACTAAAAGTTTGGCTTTCATTACCTGCATGCAGGAGGTGGCTGCTGGAGCACAGCGCTCCGGGGAGCGCCGCTCGCTCCAGTAATGAATTTGGGGACTTTGGGTTTTCAGAGAACAGCTACAAGATTTCTTGTCCTCTCGGCACTGGATGACACGGAAAACCTGGGTGTAATAACTACCATGGTGCAGACAGGCTTCCTAATAAAAGAGTCGCCCTTTTATTTTATGAGCTGAGATTTACCTGCGAAGCGCTGCCGAGTGAGTCATCCCTGAGAAATGTTTTCTCTGCTGTTCCTTCAGCCACGGCTGTGCTAGAAGCATTTTATATGCATGGGATATTGGTAAAATGCTTTTGAAGTCGGCACAGCAACCCAAAGTAGTGATACTGCTATGGAAAAACTATCCCCAGTGATATTTGTTTTCCATCAGGAAAAGTGAAAGCCACGGAGCAGAATGATGCTGGAGGAGCAGGGTCCTGGCTTTGCTCCTAATGGCTCCGTGTGCTGCAGGAGCCTGTGCAGGGATATTGCCCAGATTCCCGGATCACAGCTGGAATTCCCGCGAGGCGCCAGGACCCGGGCTGACCCGCAGTGCTCGTGGGATCGGGAGCAGGAGCAGGACCCGGAGCGGGGCTGTGTCCCCTGGGAGCTGCCAGGCCGAGGCTGCAGCTGCCAACAAACACCGCTTGGAGGATGCCCAGGATGTGGCCCTTCCAGATCCTGGAAGGGATCTGCATCAAAGCAGAAGGAAAAAGGGGGCTTTTAGCAAAAACAGACATATGTAGGTCTGGCTTACATATGATATGATATGATATGATATGATATGATATGATATGATATGATATGATATGATATGATATAATATAATATAGAGCAGCGCCCTGGCTCCTCAGTGAGATGGTAACTAAGAGCTCAGTGCCTTTGTTTTTGCCAGAACTGCACGTTTAGTTCCACAAACACAGGGATAAAGAAGCCAAGCTTCTAATCTCCCAGATCCCTTCTTATTTAGTTAATTCTGGTTGCTACTCACAAGGAAGTTTCTGCATTGCAGGAGTCATGAATTTATTTGTGACCGAGGTCTTAGGACATGCCTAGGCATCATAAACACCATGATAGCAAAGGAGAGGTATTTCCTCCAAGGTCCGGCTTAAGTATGTTAACATTATAAATACTGTAAGATATTATAAATACTGTAAGACCTTATAAATAAGAATTAATTAAATATAGTGGTAGGAGCTTGTTCTGTGGCTTCAAGCAGGATCTACACCGCTACAGAAATTTGAACTATGTCAAAATATTTGCTCCATGTTGTTTGTTTGTGGTGCGTGTGTAGCTGGGCTGTGGGGATGGATGCCAAACCTCTTCCCTACGGTTAGGGCTGGTGGGAGGGACAGCAGTGAGCGGCAGGGACGGCCCTGGCGCTGGTCGGGGCTGCTCCAGGAGGGTAGACATGAATTTCCCAAAAATGCACCCGGTGCAAACGTGCTTTTCCCTTGCAACTGGGGAATGCTGCAGGAAGCAGCCAAAGGCTTACCTGCATCGTCAGCCCTGTCTGTGCAGCTGGGCCCTGGCGCTGCGGCAGCCCTGGGACTTGGCGAGGGAGGTGGCTGCAAGTAAGGACCTTTGTGCATTGCTGAGGCTGCGCCCGGAGCTAACTGCCAAAGAGAGGAGATCTTTTCCTCTCATGCGGTCTGGCTATTGTATGTATTAAACATTTGCATTTCCCGTGATACAGGTGTCCAAACGAATGGCATTTCCTTTGGCTGAAGCTGGTAAATATTTAGGCGAAGGCTGGGAGCAGCGCGCGGCTGGGGAGGCCCTGCCAGCGACGGCAAAAAACGCTCTGCTGGGAAAGGGTGACTTCAAATGCAGTACCAGGAACAGGGATTACCAGGAAATAAGAGGCAGACTCCCAGTCACAAGCAAAGAGGGAAGCTGGGCATCTCTGCAACATATTTCAGTCATTTTTAATGAACAAATTAAAACAAAGTTATTAATTTTGCCTTTCAAGCAAATGACGCAGCAGGTTGGTAACGTAAGGTGAAAAACAAGCCAAGAAAATGTGGAATAAGCAATTATAACCTGAGAAATAGGGTAGTTTCTTTCCTATGTCCCAAATGTTTAGGCTGAAAATGCTATTTTGCATTATTTGCTTTCTTGGAGAGTTTGAGGAGTCATTACTGCGAATGCAGTCTGGGCACTAATCGATGCTCAGAGGCCAATGGGTTTCATCAGGTTAAGGGATTATGAGATTTCTGGCAGATTGGCTAAGGTCATTTCAAAGTTCTTGTGGTTAGATTTCAGCTCCATGGCTGCTAAAAGGACAAAAATCAGTGATGGCTCTTCCTAAGCACCGAGCGCTGTTGTGCATATGTCTAAGGACTTCATGGATGGTCCCAGGTTCACTTATATGAACACGGAGATGTGGAGAACCTGAGCTAATGGCACGGCCCAGGCACAAAAGGAAGTTTGGGTCCTCTGAAAAATCCTCCCTTCCCTCTCTCCCACCTAAGCTGCTGTCGAGATAACATAGAGGGTGGCAAAGAGCTCTGAGCCTTACAGTGAGAGAGGCAGCGATGCTGGTGGGGAGCCGGGCGGGCAGCTCGGGCCGGGCACGCGCCGCTCATTGGGCGAGGGAGCGCCGGAGCAGCGGGAGCCCGGCCGGCATCGGAGCCGCTCCGCTCTGCACCTCGCAGAGAGGCCCGGCGTGGCCCTGCAGACACCTGTGCTAATCCGTGCCACGTCAGTGTGGTTACGTAGCACGAACTGCTCCCGGGTGCAGCGTGCGAGTGCTGCAGAGCGCGCGGGACAAGGCGCGTTCCGCCGCGGCCCGGGCCCGCGGCTTGGCGTTCAGCACAAACAGCTCCTTGCCATCGCAGTGCAAGGGCGTCGCGTGTTGTGGGGACGTCCAGCACTTACCATTCCATTAGTACTCTCTAACCCGTGGCAAGTTGTTATAGTAAGCGGGTTTTTTTCTTTTTAAATACAAAGATGCCTTGCTCTCTCACAGACTTTCGCCTGAACTGAATTTTATTTCTTTTCTAACGTGCATTTCACTTCTCCTTGGTGCTAGGACGTGGAAAGCAGCAGATCTGCATGGGGTTAATGCCTTAGTGCACTAAAAAAAGCAGAGGCTGGCAAGGAGGAGTGGGAGAAAGTAGATCAAGAGAGAAAGCTTTGTTCCAGTTTAAGTGTTGGAAGTGCGAGAGAGAGACGCCTGCTGCTGCTGGAGCCTGAAAGGGTTTGTTAAAGGGATGGGATCTCATTTGGTTGCCATTTAAAATGCACTATCTCCATTGACCAACCTGGTAATGTGAGAAAGCCAAATATTCTCATGTACCATCACCTCAATTGCCCTCTATCCATTGTTACTTCAAAGGATTGTGATAAAAGTTTGTATTTGCAGAATTAAACTACCCTGTGCCGTACAGAGGGTGTCTGACACTTGCAGACTGCTGACATCTCCGTCCTCATTGCTGTGGGCATCAACAGCCACCTGTCACCTCCCTCTTTGTACATAGACACACTGAACTTTGGACACTATTAGCACTATCTCGATAGCTGCATAACTATAGCATCCTCCCATTAGGCCCACAACAGCTTTGACCTGTGCTGGAGCATTCGAGCTATTTCTTGCTTCCCGTGTGCTGCGAGGCAGCTTGCACATCTCCACGCTGCTTGGTGCAGGTCCATGCGTTGGGAGACGCTTGGAAGATGCAGAGGGAAGGGGAAGAGCAGAGGCTTCTGCTTTCCTGGAAAGACATGAGCAGCGTTCAGAGACAAGGCAAACTGCTTTGCAGCAGCTGATGTTTGGTGGGTCTAGGGGTTTGCACGTGCCAGGTAAGAGCGTGATGCCTGTGTGTGTGCATGCTGAAAGCAAAGCCGTGCCCTCTGTGCTGCCAGAACATCCCTGAGAGCCGGAGCCTGCAGAGATGCCTGTGGAGACCTGAGGTTTCCAACGTGCCTTTTTGGGCACTGGTCCTCCGCTCGCTCCCCAGCGCCGTGCTTCCCGGGTGACTCCCGTGCCGCTGGAGTGGGCAGAGCGTGAAGGGCTGCGGGCAACGGCTGAGCCTCGCGCAGCTGTCGAGAGCGATGCACCAAGACCTGCCTCGAGCGGGCGCTGCGAGGCCAGCGCTCGTCTGCCCGAGCAGAGAGATCTTGGAAAGGGGAGAGGAGACCCAGCACGTGCGGTATGAAAATCACCAGAACATTCTCAAGAGCCGTAATTTTGTTTGCTTGTTCATTGCTGGGGAAGGGGTGCAGCTCAGGCTTGGCAGTTTAGCACTTGGAGTTGTCATCTTCTCATTTTCATATGCTTCAGTTCTTTGTAATGTTGGCAAAAGAAAGGTGCTGAAGGGGGCTATTCTTAAGTTTCCAATTCTTGTATTTCCAATGTTGATTAAACAAGAAAATCTTCTACAAGCCTCTTCTTGTTAGATTCTTCAGTCCTATTTCAGGATCAAATAGGCTTTAAAACAGGTCTGGATAAGCTCACGGGCTTAACCTGCTTGAAAGGCATAGATTGGGCAATAGAGCAGGCAGAGCCACGGAGGAGGCTGTGTGTCCCGGTGGGTGCCGGGCACCCGCACCCGACCGAAACCTTCAGTCTGCGTTTTCGGTCGCCCGTCCTTCACCGGGATCAACCTCACTGGAGCTAATTAGAATTCAGTGAGAACTGATTGTTCGTTAGAGAGAGGAAAAAATGTTCCGTGGAGCCTTGGGTTTGGTGGAACTATTTCACATAATTAAGCAATTCTACATCTTGGCATTTTATCCTTCTTGTTATCATTGCACTTTGTTAATAAGTTTTTAATTGCAAATCATCTCTGTGACACAAACTACACAGTGTTTACCGATCAGCAGAAATGCCACAATAACCAGCCTGGGTGCCAAGGCTTTTGAAAACACTGGCTGCCAAGTTCGCTCTCTAACATGGTTTGGCATTAAAACATCTTCAGGTTACTTAAAATATACCGACTTCCAGTTTGAAGTGTTACGGGCTGCACAAATTCCTGGCTGGGACTCCAGGAATAGGGAAAGAATAACTTTCATACCCAAAAGAAGGCCAGTTACATGTTGCACACAGATAACTTTATCTGCATTTGTCAGTTGTTCTGTTTCATATTCTGCTTTGATCCTATGCATTCTATACACAGCTCACAGTCAGGAAAAGAGGCCATTAATACAGTTATTGAAGATTTCTTTTAAGATTTCTAGCTATTCACATTTACCCTGATGGAATTTGAGCCAGGTGCCGGAACAGCCATCATTCATGGTAGGCTCCATACGGCTTGTTTTTGCAATGCGGTGCCCAGGCCGACTAAAGTCCCGAGCAATGTTCCCTTTCTCTGGCCAAGCTTCGGGAGAAAGCTCCTTCCCTCCCTGCTCCTGAAACCCTTCCCCATCCCCTCCAGGTCCGCACGGAGACCGGCGGCTGAAACACAGCAATACACACATGCTCAAGCCGCGGCACTCATTTCATCAGTGTTCTCCGAATGCACATAAATATTGGGAAATATCAGGTAACTAATTCATGACGATAGGTTTGTCATGAGAGTCAGTATCCTTTATTAAGTCAAATGATAGAGCTGGTAAAACCAGACGAACTTGTGGGCAGATAATTCCTTCCTCGGGTCAACATGACTACTATTCATCTCTTGTAAGCAGCTGAGGTCAAGACTGAAACTCCATACTGAAAAATATTCAAGTTCTCTGGGACAGGAGATCAGGAGAGCAGATGATCTGCAGAGCTTATTTTAGTCTCAAGCAAGATAGTGATTGATTTTTATTTCCCATGCCTGATTTTGCTATTTCCATCTCAGTGAAAATGATGTAACATTATCTACTGTCTTAATATTGTACTTCATTTCCTTTGGCTCATTGCAGGATTCCCCAGTGAAGGCTGAAAACCCCTTTCGGAAACAAAGCTGGCGACACTGCCTGCATGTAGACTTCCCTCAGCTCGCTAGAGGTGCTTGACCAGACACTGAGCACCAAGGGCAAGAAAACAAATACACATGTGGTCTCGTCCTATTTCAGTATAGCCAACGGCTATCACTCATCAACTAGAGTGACTCCCCAAGGGGTAATTCTTCTAAAATCCAAGAGTTTCAAAATATCAGTAGCTCACAGGAAAAGGCTCCATTGAAGGTAAAGCAACCAGCTCCACATTTAGCATTCCTAGAAGGTCTAATAACTAAAAGTGGCAAATACAACCCTTGAGTTTCTCTTAAATGGGGTGTAATGAATTAGATCACAAGTAAAAACAGTTGCTAAAGCACTTGGTGTTAAAAGAGGAAGCACACCCTGCAAGTCATTAGCATATGCCCAGAATATTTTTTTTTAAATAAATAATGTCAATCTATTAGTCATCAAGAGTGCAAGTAAAGCATTAGTCACCAATGGCTCAGAAAATTATACGTTTGAAGCAGAAAGGGTAACTAGCCATAATTTTTCTTAAAGGGCATCCTTTCTTCAAGGAAAGCTCAATGAATAAAATAGTCAAACTTTTACAAAGCCAAACCTAAGAAAGATGAATGACACTGTTTTAGTGCAGAATGCAGCCTGAAGGCCACCAAACCTCCTAACAAAATTAACCCAAGACTCAAAAAAAAAAAAAAAAAAAAAAGCTGGTGTTGTCTTGAGACTACGTTGTGCACCTAGAATACAAGTCATGCATTTACTGCAAGGCTCTCCTCTGCTCTGCTCACTCCGATAAGGGAAGGACATAGGGCAGACACTTCTCTGAGGCCCATCTCTTGAGAAGAAGCCGAGCGCAGCATCCCCGCATGAACGGAGGTGAGTTGCGCCTCTCATGGCCCATACAGCAGCCACGTTGGCACTGTTGCTTGCTGCAGTTTAGCTGAATTCTCTGAGCTGCCAGTGCCAGAGTGGCAGCTGCAGGGCGGCACGCGGGCAGAGCAGCTATTTTGAAATAAGCCTGGAAGTGCCGTTCCTAAGAGTGACCTTCCTGAGGCATGTTTGTAGCCGGCGGGTATGAGGAGCTGTGTGCCGCAGGAGCAGTGGAAGTGCGCGGCCGATCCTGCCCACCTCTTTTCTGTGGGCAAACTGCGGGTGACACCAGATTAAATAGGACTTTTTCCCAGATATGCTGAGGGCTAAAATTATATATCCTGGTAGGATGAACGTGTCCCAAGTTACCAATAGGAAGTTTCTCTTTCATTTCAGGAAAATTTCACAGGCTTGTCTGGAAATGATGCATTTTCTCTGCAGGCACTGATTCACCAAAACATGAAAATAGCTGAATGTTTCATTCTGGTGCACTTTAAAGGAAAACTTTTATTTCTGTTTAGACATAGAAATACAGCTTGTTTCTTTGAGGAATATTCCTCACTGAAGGACTGAGTGAGGACATGCTTTCCTTCAGCCTTGTGGTAGGCAATGGTGCCGTGTTTCATCTTCCAGTGCTAGTTATCTTATTTTCTCTTATTTTTTGTTATATGTATTATATTATATTATAATTTGTTATGCCCAGTGCTATTTCAAATGCAGCAACAGAAACAGAAATTTCAATCTAAAAAACAAATTGTTTGAAAAGCAAAAATGCGATATATGCAGATATTGTAAGAGGCAAACTAAAAAGTGAAAGTTAATATCTTTTCAAATTGAAAGAATTTGTTAAATGATTTTTAATGATGCATTAATATTTAACTTTTGCATATGGATTTTAACCATAAACTGGAATTTTACTTAGCTGTGTTGTACAGAGAAGCAGAAGAACAGCAGAACAAAATCAAAAACTAATGTTGTGCACAAGGAAATGAGTTCACCTAAAAATGTCTCATAAATAAAATATTTCCACGTATTTTTCATGTGATACCACCTTATTGCTTTCCAGGACATGTAGTCATTCTGATAATGGAAATTGCTGCCGTCAGTTTGCAAGACCTGTGCAGGACTGCGCTTTCCTTGCTGCTTTTTGAGAGACAGCAAGGGGGCTGAAAAGGGAAGGAAACCAAGCCAGGGTTTAATTCCAGGTTGCTGCCTGCCCAGGTCGGCGGCTGGTCCTGCGAGAGCTGGTTTAAAGCTGCCATATCGGGCAACCTCAGCACTGAAAGACAAAGTCACCTTCCGTTTGAAAGCTCAGATCTTACCAGGAATTTTTGCTGTTCCTGAGTTAAAAATAAGGTGTGGAAGATTTTGGTTAGGGCTTTTTTCTGTCTCTTTTTGTTTTCCATGCTGCAGACATGGGCAGTAAATGCCTCTATGCCATTTTGTCTGGACAGCAATTACAGAAACAAATAAGGTGATTATTATTTAAACATATAAGCTGGAATAAAGATGTTACCTTTTTACAAGGAGCAATTAACCCATGGATCCTCGCACGGCAGTGCCAAACCTGCACTAAAAAATGCTGTCAGCAGAAGTGATAGCATGAATAACTCTCGCGTCTTCCAGTTTCCTCCGCCTGTAAGACATCCCAGCTCGGTTCCCTTGGCTTTGTGAAGGGAGTGGGAAGCAGCAAACCCTGCGAGTTTGTACCTCACATGTCCCCCTCTCTCAGTCAATAGTCGGAGTTCACTAAACCGTTCTTAAGCCAAGGACTGTCCTCGCTGCAGTCACATCCCTAGAGAAGGCTGGGTCCGTGTTAGACCCAAAGCATCACTTCAGCCACAGACAAAGCCAGCAAGTGTCCTCTCAAGAAACAGCCCCGGGGCAAGGGGGACTCATACTGCCCCAAGGGGGGACTCATACTGCCCCGGGGGCCCCAAGAGACTTTTTTCCTTGATCAAAACAAGCCCGGAGCTCGCCGGACGGATCACATTTGCAGGAGGCAGCAAGGCGCTCCGCTCCGGCACCCTGCCCGCTGCATTCCCCTTTCTCTACGGACACTTTTAATCTCTTTCTGCAGCACAACAGTGGTTTTTTTTCCGCACATTAAACTGTGCAAGGCACTGAAATCCGGCTTGCTGCTCTCTGTTTCCCTCATTGTTACAGTGCGAGGGAAAGGGCATATCCGTGTGGATGCTGCAGCAATGAAGAAACACGCCTGTTTCTTCAGAGAGTGTAAATCCCAGAGACTCACGGAACACACTCCTTCAACCAAGCTTTAGGGGGTTATAATTCCAAACCCTTATTAATTTTCAGATGTGTGAAACCAGCTTTTCCTGCTTCAGAATGTTACCAATTTAGGCCATGCAAAAGTCATCCATTTTGGATCTTTAAACCCAAAATATCCTTCTGTTTCCAATGACAGTGGATGACAGTCTTCACATAGAGGTGCTAGGGTGGGAGATTTATTGGATAGAGTAATCGGAATTCTGTTTGCATGATTGAATTGAGGAAGCTGCATTTTATGTTTCTGTACCTTGCATTGCATCAGATCAGTTTTCTTCCTTCTGCGAAATTGATTATATCCATTTATCATCTCCTGCATTCATGCTAAACTCATTCTACCTGCGTTTGCTTTTTCTTCATGCACTTTACACCATGAAAATGGGAAAAAAAAAAAAGTGAATAAACACCTCAGTAAAATCCAAATGTTCAAGCCAGGTTTTAAGCACAATGGACAAAAAAGAAGAAGGAAACCTGGGGTTAAATCCCCAGGTTACATAACCTGATATATATATATCTAGTTGGAGATGCTTAATTTTCCTCTTGCCTAGGCAGTTCAGGGATTTCTCTGCAGAAACCAATGGAGCTTGGTCTAAGTAAAAATGGAAACAGTCTGTCTGAGTTATAAATGGCTCTTGCTGCAAGTAGCATAAAAATCCTGAGAAGCAAAATTCCTACCATCGGGAGCTGGGAGAAGGGTCTGGAATATAGAGCAGAGAGCAGGGATAGCTCTTTCATAAAACAGAAATGGACTATGATGTTTATACAAAAATAATCTATTTCATAGCATTTTCTGAAATCCCCCCGGTTTTGCAGCCAATAGCCACTGTCAGCCTTGACACCTCTATTTCTAGCTCCACCACAGTCCAAACGAAAATCTCTGTGGAGATGAAGGCTGCGAGGTGTGGGTCTCTGTCGCTACCCTGTTTCTGCTGGGCAAAATCAGCAGTTTGTTATCACAGAAGCATGGAAATATGGGCTGGAAGGGACCGCGAGACATCCCTGAGCCCACGGAGTCTTGCTCAAAGCTATCGCTGGGTGGTCGTCAACCAATTACTGTAATTATGTTATTCTTATAACATAAAGTCAGCATGCACATCACAGAATCACAGAATGGTTCCTCTTACTAAACTTAAGATCTTTCATTTTTATACACCTCTCATAGCAAACAGTATTTTGGCCTTATGTTTTCTGGTGTTTATTTATAAATAAGAAACTAAGGCAATTTCTAAAATATTCTCTCTTCAATTAGCAAGATACCTACAAGGCATATCAGGAATGCTTCTGGGCTCTGTATAGAATATTAGATGGAAGTATTTAATTGCAAAATGTAAATGTATTACATGTGGAAGGTTGTAAATCTAAGAAGGAGAAGGAAACGAAGAGAGAGGCCGTGCGGGATGTTTGTTGTGGCAGCTGCTGACTTCAGAAGCGGGAGGATGCTTTGGGTTTAGGATCAGAAGGCAAGTGTCAGAAGCACCACAGCACTTCACAGAAACATGGCTTTCTTTGAACAAGCGGGTGGCGTTTCTAAAAGGCCGGGCAGACGAGCTGTTCCTCGGCACGAGCCCGGCTTGCAGGGCCAGCGCGAGCACAGCGAGGCAGCTGGGCGAGCAGCCCGCGCCGGCCACCAGCTGCAGCCGGAGCCCTCGGCGCGCGGGAGACCACAGGTATTTAAGCAGCAGGTTTGCAGCAGCCCCTCCTAGGAGCTACAGCCCGGGGTGGGAGAGAGGGAGCTCTGGCTGTGTCTGTTGAGGAGCAGCGGCCTGAGGAGATGCAGGTAAGATGAAGTCCCTCCTGCACGGGTCCTGCTGCTCCTCTGCTTGCAGTAGCAACAGCTGCTTGTGGGGAGTTAATTAGCACTTTGCGAGTACTTGAGTTGTGTCCTTAGTTAATGGAGAGAATTCATCTCTCCCAGGATGACAGGAGACTGACTCTTTGTGAGTGGGCAAATAAAAGTTCCTGGATGGCTAGGGCTGAAGATTTCCTTCAGAAAAGAAATGCAACTTCTGAATCTGACAGAACTCCATATTGATTATTTTTCAGTGAGAATTCATTTCGTTGGTGCTTCAGTGCTTTCCCCGTGCATGAGCATAGGTGATTAGGAGCTCACAGTCTGTTCCCTAGCATGCTACCTAATTACAAATGGAGGTGTTGAGCAAATTAAAGAATGATTGGAGTTAAACACCTGAGCTGCCTTAGCAAGTGAAATGCGTTTTGCTTCTCCTGTGAGATGGTGAGAGACAAATGTAAATGTTGTGACTGAGCATGGAGTGCATGGAGCTCCCGTGAAGGTTGTGCTTGCTCCTTGGCCCTTTCTGCAGTCACGCCTTCAGCCTCCATGAGAAGGGAGTAGGAAGAGGATGGACACGGCTTTGCACTTGGGCTGCTGTAGTCTGCAATATAGACTCAAAAAAGATTGCATAACTGTAGCTAAGAAAACTGATCTAATATTTTGAAACTGCAGTAAACCAGTACAGAAATCACCTCGACTATCTGTAGAGTGTCAGGTAGGAGCCAGCCTGGGGCACTAGGGCCGAGCTTGCCCCCTTCCCTTTGGGACTGGCCCATTTGCTGGGAGATGGGCTTCCCACATGAAGAGCTCCTCTGCTGAGCTTACCTTCTGTGCTGCTTAAAAGGCAGACACAGAGAAGCATGTGGACTCAAGTAAAAATAACAGATATGGTTCTGTTTCCTTTTGTTCCCCCCTCATAATAAGTTAATTATAATATTGCTGATGTGTAATTATGGTATCTGCATGGCATAATGAATACAAATAAAATACTATGTTATTTTATATGAATAAGACAATATATTTTCAGCTGTTATCTTAAATTGTGGTGTAGGTGTCTAATGCTCCTGTTTACGCAGTCCCGCTGTGTTTGCGAGGCTTTCAGCAGGCCGTGCTCCGCTGCGTTGGCCTTGTCTCCAGTGCCGCACTTCGGCACGGAAAGGAGGACCAGTGTTTCCGATCCTCTGTGGGACGGGCAGAAGAGAACTGGTGTCCATGCAGGAGGGGTCTGCTGGCTCTTAATGACGCTTCCACCTCTTCAACCCTTCAGCACGTGTCCGAACTTCATTGCCTGTCAAAAGCAGAACACAGTGAAATAAACAGAATTAGTAATGGAAGAAACTAAGTGTGGGAATGTCTGAAAGATGAAGGTCTACATCTGGTCTGATGCTGCGTAACTCAGAGCAGGTCTCATGGTGTTACCAGGGCTCAGCTTCCCTACGGAATAATCCAGGGCAGTAACCCAACCTAGTGAGAACACTGTGGGGTAATAGGCTGTGACTTGTAGCACCAAAGGGTAATGGCCTCTAAAGAGCATAACTTGGCCTGGGACAGATTTGTGTTATAAAGCATCCAAACACAGGTAAAGGGTTTTAGTCTAAAGGGCAATATCATGATGTGATGCCAGAAAGGGAAGCTTTTTGAGCACAGATTGGACAAATCCCCCTGTCCTCTATGGAGAAGGCACCTTCTGATGTTGAGGTCATTACTAGATTTTTCACTAATGTAAATTAATGAAGGATATAAAAAAGCCATGACCCTCAGAGGTGTTAGCATTGTGGAAGCTGTTGTGTGTAAGCTCTCCAGCCAGCTTATCTTATGCTTTAAAGAGGTTTTACATACCGATGTGAGGTGCAGCTATGCTTTTATATTTGCATCCATGTGAGCTGACCTCTGTTCTTAATGCTAGCATTTCCATGGCTCCAAAACACTGTGGAGATGGGGACCCAGCTTCAAAAGCTGTCTTGAATTAATACTGTGATAAAATCAAATGTTGTCTGCTACAAAGGACATAATGCTTTGCCAGGGCTACTATGAATGCACTTAAAAATGGCATGCACAGTTATCAGATATGCAACAAATTACTGAGAGAAAATCCAGCCGAGGAAGTCAGCAAAGCTGCTTCTGTCTGGAGGAAAAAAAAAAACCTGTTTTATCATTCCATGGACAGGAAAGTGGCTTCTTCACTAATAGCAATGAACCTTGGTCCTCACTTTCCTTCAGAAAAGCAAAAGCATTCCCTGTGTGGCACGCTGCTTGCTTTGGTAAAAACATGTGTTTAGAAGATCTAGTTATTACAGAGCTGCTAATTATCTGACCATTAAATCAGCTGGCTTCTACTTAGCCCCCACTGGGGACTAATTTTAAATTCAATTAGCACAGAATTTAAAGGAATATAGTTGAGGGATTCTGGAAAGCAACACAGATGTGAAAATGTTTTGATAAGATACATACAGAGAGGGATGCTTCTAGCCTCAGCTTCAAGGGGAAGATACCAGAGAAATGAAATCACCTCTGAATGCCAATGCCAGAAGAATTTTCCTATCGGTGCATTGAAATGTCTGAATTTGTAATTTCAGACAAAATATTATTCATCCAGAATTTGAACCAAACAGTAACAAAACTTGAAGGATTTACATATATACTCCTTCAATTTATTTGATGCAATGTTGAATGCATTGGACATTGTCTAAGACTATAACATTTAAGAGTGCTGCTTCCACCATTTTCACTCAATCAAAAGTAAATGAGAATTCCCTGGGCAACCTGGGGTTTCCTGTCTCCTTCCACAAATTGAAGCAGTTTGAGTAAGTACCCCTAAAATGGGGGGGCTGACCCTATGCATTTTGCTTCACACTCAAGTACTGTTACTGCTGGTAGGATTGTGGAGACAGGGAATAGATGTGCAGAGTAAAGGCTGGCTCAGGCTTATCTCTTGCAAAGGACATCAGCAGCACCGCTGGGTAGGGCTGTTGACTTCTATCATATATGCCCTGCAGCTGCAGCAGTGAGCAATGTTTAGGTACCATTAACTTTGCATTTCAAGACCCTTCTGTAAAATCAGTCTTAGGAATTTTATATGGTATAGTAGACTTTAGACAATCACTGAAATAATATGGGGAGATGCATAATATACATTGATGCATAATATGTTTTATAAAGATCACATTAAAGATCACATTGCTTTTCTCTATATGAAGAGATAACAATGCCGTAGGATGCAGTTGCAAAACAGCATCATTTTGCAAGCTGTGTGAAGAACTGCAGCACAAGTTACTTCTGTGTGCCAGCTCTGTCAAAAACTCTTGATTAGGGTTTTTAGTTGGACTTTACAGGAATCTTAAAGATGTGAGGTGCTCAGCTCTAAGTTTGGTGGGACTTGACCACTTGAACCTCTCTGGAAGTGTGGCCTTCAGGTGGTTATTGCTGCCTTTGCGTTTAATGAGGGGTAAACTGTCACTCAGTAGAGCTCTGCAAGCGTGCATGATGTTTTGAATCCTCCACTGGTTTAGCAATACCTTTAGCAGCGGGCACAGCAGGGCAAAGTGGTTACCACAGAAATGCATCCCAGGTTGTGATCATGGGAGATGGCACCAACTGCTTCCCTGGCTTCTCTCCCTCCTTTCAGTCTCGTCTGGCTTCAGTGCTGAAGTTGGAGCAAACCAATGGCACAAGCTTGTCTCTGAGCTGCTATTTGCTGCTTGGTTGTAATATGTGGTTTCCTTGAGGAGGGAGGAATGACACTTCCTCTCTAGCCCTGCAGTTCTTCACCAGCTGAAGCAGAGGTGTGGCATTAAATGAGCCTACGTGAGGCACCTGAGGGATTGCCCAACCTTTGGAAAGGTGTGTGGGTTCACTTCATTTGCTACCCTTGTTTGCAGGTGGTTTGGAACATTTGCATTTTAAGATAAACATTGATAGAGATCAGGGAATTGCTTGGAAATGGCTGGTGTTGAAATGTGTCAGGAGCTTTCCCGCTGCCCAAAGTTTGAGCATCTGTCTTGTTCACAGCCTGAGCACTAATAGCAGCCAAGACCAGAAAAATATTCCCTGGGTTGGTAGAAATATTCCTGTTGCACTACCTGTACAGCCTGAAGGCATAACAAGAGGAAAGGCGGTTGAAGTGCTGGTGGGAGCACCTGCACGTGCCGTGGTCGTGCTGCTGGATGCCAGGGCTGCTCCGTCCTGGGTGGCACCAGGATGGCATCTGCAGCGCTGTGATGCGGCAGTCCTGCTCCCCGCTCTGCTGTGCCACGTCGGGAGCTGGGGGTAATTTGTGGTTTGAGTTAGTTTTGCTATCACAAAATGAACTGGTGGGGGAGAGAAGTTGAAAGAGTCCAGTTAGATTCATGAGCTACAGCTCCTGTCTGCTTTCAGGCTTCAGCCCTGCAGAAAGCCAAACTACAATGCCAGGCAGCTCGTCCCTGGGGGCAGAACGACTTCTAATGAGTGGGTAGTTTTGGTTGTACTGTTTGCCTTAATTTCTTTTTCATATTGCTTTGTCTATTTTTTATTTTGATTTCTGTCCATGTTCTAACAAATTTGTGGGAGATTAGTGCAAATAGAACCTTTTCTAAGAAATGGAATTTTATAAAGGAAAAAAAGACAATTAGAATAACTACAACTATATTTACAACTTTTTAAAGGATGCCAGTTTTTCTTCCTGTACTTTTTTGGCTCAATTCCATTCTGAAACAGTGCTTGCCAACTCATCTTAGTTTTAGATAATTACATTTTTGCAATTTCTAATTTGTTAATCTATAGTCATTCTCTTGTGAATTTAAAAGGCAAAAGGGGGAGTAAGGAAAGCTGATTTGCAATCAGAGTTCTCCCAACTATAATTAACTACATCTAAAAAACCATAATTGATGCTTATATAGCTTCCCAATAGCATCTCTTGAATTGGAACACACAGCATTGTATACTGTGCTTTCCACTCTGGAAAGATTGATTTGCAAGCCACTATCAATCTGTTGCTAAGCAGTTAGTGACGGCACACAGTGAAGTCCTCAAGGACAATACAGAACAGCCAGAATGTTTTTCTCGGTATCAAACCTTTCTTTTTTTTCCCTCCTCGTCTCCTGAAATATTGCATCAGTTGCTCCTTAATCAAAGTAAAAAAATGTTGCCAAGGCAATACCACATTTACTGTCACAGATCTCAGTGGATGAACCTGTGCTGGGAACTACAAATTGTAGAACTTTCACATCCAGCGGCAGAGGTGTAATGTGTTTCTGTTGGCACTGGTGTCTTCATTTAAACATGGCTTTTTTCTTTTTTCTTTTTTTCCTTGCAGTCATAGGTAGAATGAAGTAGACTTCCTTTAGACAGCCCTGGTGAGTGTGGGTTTACTGGTGTTTTGTCTGGGAACTGAAAGCAGCCAGGGGAAGAACTAGTCTAGCAATAGTGAGTGTTGTGATATGAGCACTAAGTCTGCCCAGGGAGGCTGGATGATGCAGTGCTCCGCATCTGCACCACAGCGCGGGAGCAACTCGTACGTCATCCCTGCAGCTCCTGCTCTGCGCTGATGGTAGCGGCGTGTTTGTACAGAACAGGAACATGAACGCTAAACTTAGTCTGGAAATAGAATATTCTTTCAGAAGCCTGCTGCTTCTCAGGACCGTGGTGGGGAGACAAAGTGCCTAAGGCAGAGAAGTGATTCCTGCAGGTGTTCAAAAAAAAAAAAAAAAAAAAAAAAAAATCAACCTTTAATCTGTACGCATTTTCTTTGTATAAAAGACAAATTGAAAACTAATTTTCAAAAAGACAATCTAAACCAATAGGTGAGAAAAGGGCTTGAATACTAAACTCTCTGCTTGTCTGGCTCTTCTGTTCTACCTTGTAATGAGATTTTAATAAGGCAAAGAAGAATGCCAGCTAAGCTGGCACATCTGACATTTTTGATAACCTTGTCAATAATACAGTTATTCTATTGGCTTTAAGCGGCTGCAGAACTTTTTCTTATTGTTTAGCTGTCTGTTCATTCTATTTCTGTCTTGTTGCAAAAGAGATGAGTAACAGTGGCAAATCAATAGAAAGGCATGTTTCTTCTTATATGACCATGGTTTCAACTCCTCAAATTGCTTCTTATGATCAAAGAAAGAGCCTGAAGTCTTAAACAGACAGGTGGGAAAAACACCTGAATTTACCTGTTTCCGGTTTTAAAAATATATTTCTTCCCAGGTATTGTCTCTTCCAAATTAAGTTATATGATTATTAGCAAAGTGCAATTTTACTGAAGTGAGGGACAAGCTTTTAAGCTTCATCACAAGTGTCTGTTGAATGACTGACTGCTAAGTGCACCGCAGTGTCTGACCTTGTAACAGCATACAGTCTTTTTTATGAGGTTGCATTCCTGTTTAAAGGTAAGATGAAGATTTCTGCTTCTCTTTGGGATCTAAAAAAGGAGCTGGAGGAGAGTTTAAGAGAGGAAGAAAATTACATACAGCTCAATGTACTACATTTAGGCAGGCAAATTTGACAAATACTGCATGGCTACAGTACAGCTGGCTGAGACAGAGCACTTGAGAAAGCGCTGTGCCTTACAAGAGGAGTGAGAATCATGTGAAACTTCAAGACAAGTCCCTAAATAGAACTGGAGAAATAGAGATTTTTAGTTGGTGACTGAGCAGAACAAGGCAGAAAAGACAGCTATGACTTTGCTTGCTCCTGAATCCTAGAGAACAGGCAAGAGAGGGAACACTTTGCTTCAGATCAACTCTGAATCATTTTTCTTCGCCTCAGAAACACTTTTTTCAGATTTAGAACATTGGAAATTTCCTGTGTAATCAATTTTTAAACAAAAAAAGCTATTTGAAAAATAGCTAATTAAATGAAATATTTAAACATTATTAAAATACTAAAATTAAACACTGCAGCACCTTTTAATTTCACTTTCTTCCTTTTACTCCCATTTGTTTCTCTTTCCCGTTGCCCCTCCTCCTGCATCAGCTATGACTAGCTGTAGTTGCTTTGATTTAATTCTGCTCTCTGGAAGTCAGGTTTAACTGCTCTGCTTCCAGAAGTAGCAAAATCCAATCTCATGTGCCCCTGGTCCTGCTGTCTTCCCTGGCGTCAGCTCAGTCCCTGGCTACCTGGGTGCTATTAATGTGTCTGCTGACCACCTTGGGCTTGGAACAAAACAATGTTCATTCCCAAAGTTTCCACTGTCAGTTTTGGATTTATTCATGGAAAGCAACTCCCCTGGTGAGCTGTGAGATCTTGAAGATCAACAATAATTTACAGGGCAAAATTACAGTGGATTCTTCTAGCAAAAGCTATGCAGGGTGTTTTTTTTTTTATTATTATTATTATTATTTTTTTTTACATCTTCTAAGAGCTCTGCTACATAAATGTTTCTGATATTATTGATCTGAATTTCTAAAACTATTTCTGAAGTTTCTTTATGGTAAAAAGCCAGGGGATATTTTTCTCCATTCTGGTGTTAAGTCCTGCTTTACAGGAATAACCAGTAAGCTGGTGGCAGCATCAATGCTGCAGAAACATGCTGTTCCCGCGTGCCCCTGAGCCTCCCGCGGCTCAGGAGGCAGCTGCCTCTGGAGCCCTGTTTTAGGTTGGAACTGATGAGTACACTGCTCTAGACACATCGTGATCAAATGTAAAACCTGCAAAATCTGACCTTGCTTTATCATCTGAGCAATACTGAACCCATGGGAATTGTACAAAGGCTGTAAAAGTTTTTCCTAAAAAATCAAATAACAAAATACTATTCTCCACTACAGGTAACTTAAATCAAACAATGTTCAGTATAAGAAAACTCAACTATGATCATTGAAATCTATAAGGAACCAAAAACCGTCTTCTAGCAGCTTCATATTCATATAAGGATGTATATACAAATGTGTCACTTAGACTTTGTTCCCAAATTCTCTTCTGCTTCCTTAAAGGATTTTTCCCCTTATAAAACTGCATTGAAGACAAGGCCATGAAAGCCTTGTGGACACAGAGGAATGCCAAAGCCCAGGCTGGACCCTGGCTCTGGCCTTGGCCTTGCAGCCACGTGTGGGGAGATGGTCGGTGGTGGTGTCGCCTGTCGAGGGCTGTGCTCAGACACATGCGGGAATAGTTTTCTTGTTTTATACTTAGCACCGATACTGTTTAACAAATTCCTGATTTTTAACCACTGGAAAACAACTGCGGGCCCTGGGGTGCCCAGCATGGTGCTTCCTGCGGTAACAATTCTCTCCAAAATGGCAGGCCCTGCCATGGAGGGCAACGGCCGCGTCCATCGGCAACGGGCTGTAAGTGTGAGCTCTCTGAAGGGTGTCCGATGAGGCAAGGTGTGCAACGAATGAAGGGACAGTGTCCATCAAACATTATTTACCACAGTAATGGCACCGCAGAGTCCTTATGCTGCATGCTGGGCATGGCAGCAACGCTGAGGGAGGCGGAGGCAGCGGTGTGCCGAGGCCTTCTGTTTAGAAAGGAAACAAATTGATTTTGTCTTCCCTCTGATTTAAACTATTAAGAGGTCTGATTTAAACTAAGAGGGCCTGCGATGGAGCCGTGCCTAGGGAGAGGCAGCTCGGCCTGTGATGCCGCCAGGCCTGCGCTGCTGGAAGTCCTCGATCATGGGAAGATGGCATAGGCTGCTCCTTGGTCCTACTGTTGTGAAACTGGGGACACTCAAATGTGTATATATATTTACATATGCAGAGAGAAGATGGGTGCATGCTGGTGGCTACAAGGAGCCAGGCCCTACTGCACCAACTCCTCTCTGTATCCGACGGCTCATCTAGCCATGAGGCACTAATGGGTGCAGAGTCCTCAGCTGAAGCTCTTGGATATATTGAGGAAAAGAGGATCAAATAATCTGTCCCCTTCCCTTGGGAAGATCACTAGGGTTTAGTTCCCTCCCTTACTGATTGTGTGTAAGAAACTTGAACTAGCAGCGAAGGCTATGCCTAGGTAGGTTGACATGCCTAGTTTATATAATAACAAATTTTTAGACTAAGAAGAAGATCAAAAGACTTTAAAAGAAATGCACTTGTAGCAAATGGGGTCAAAATTACGTGGTTGGACGTAGACTCTTCTCTCCAGCCTCTCTGTGCAGTGGTCCCAGACCCTGTACATTTAGAGAACAGAAGATTCTTTCCAAACTATTAACTTACTGAAATCAAGCTTGAACTGTATTGCTCTAGCTCTACTAATGTACTGTATTATCTTCCTCCTCTAATGCTGATAATCATCTCTTCCCTTTTTGCTTTTTTGGAGTTCATTCTGTGCTGTTTTCCCTGTTACTTAAGCATCTGCTGTTTGAGCTGTAGCTGTGGAGTTTGCAGGTGAAAAGCTCGTTGTGCTGCCAAGAGAGGTTGTCTTGGCCAGGCTGCTGCTGTTCATGTTTGTGCTTGCAAGTACAAAACCAAGCTCCCTCTGGGGCTGTACTATTTGTCTAGATGTAAAGGTGTCTGGAAAGAAGTTTGAGCAGAGGTTACAAAAATACTTATGGGAAATACTATATTCAGTGATGCTTTCCAAATTGATATGATAGTTGGGAAAGGGCACTCTCCGCTCAGCAGACAGGCAATGTTGCGCTGCAGAGACGTGCACTAGAGGAGTTTCCCCTCTGCCTGCCATGTGCTGTGTTTAGGAGGTGATAATCCAATATATATACGGGTTTTGTGGGTACAAAACCTCCCCAGGTCAGTTGCTTTGGCCTTTTTATTGGGAGTAGCCCTTGAAAGTTAAGCCCAACTGTGATGCTTTTGCTGGCTGCCAGGTGTTTAGACTTAGCAGAAGGTGGCCTTCAATAAAAGACTATATTTGGTTCCCTCTTCTAGGCTTATAGGTCTTGACTGTGCTCCTAAGGGATCATGCAGAGCTCATTTGTCTTCTGACTTTCCCCCAAGAGGAAAGTCTGTTTCACTTTATCGTCAAAGTTGATCCACCTTGCTTAAGGAGAGACTTCTGAATGGCTGAATGCTGTGGCTTGCATATACCATTAGTTTTCAAGCCTGATAAGGCTTTGCAAAACAAGTTTGGAAATTGTGTTTGGGGGAGATAAACGCTGTTTGGGGCCCAGTGCTGTAGGACAGAGATGAAGTGGAGGGAACTAGAAGGGAAGGTAATGACTCCTTGCAGGGCTTCAGGGAGTACCTAGAAACTACATGTGTGAATTTGCAGACTGCTTTGACTGGCTTCTCAGAGCCCAATGTTTCTACTTGTTTTTCTCAACCAAATAGTAATTCTTCTGACCAGTGATGGCTTAAATACGTCAAACTTCTATGTGAATTGCTGCTATCAAAGCATCTTAAAACTAATGGCCACTGATCTACAAATTTCAATACTGTTTCTTTTAGCTTGTCTATTATAAAAGTTTATTTTTCTTTCTCCCACTTTCTCTCCTTCTAGTCCAAGAAGTGCAGAAGCCAGAAGGCTGTGCCAAGGTGACAGCTGATCCCAGTGTCCTGCAGGGTATCCAGCTCTCTGCCTCGTGGCAGTGGAAATGAGGTGAGTTGGACTAGGTGGTATGGAAACAGCAGATGGACAGGAGATATTTGCATTGTGCTTCAACCTTTTTGAAAGCTGTGGTTCTGTGATACAGTCTCATCACTCTGAAAGTGGGGGAAAGGGGATGGATGGGTGTATAAACTGGCATCGTATGTGGTGCCAGTAGATGGCACTCAAGAATATGCAGCATTGGTTGTGGGGTTTGGAGGACCATCTGAGCTCAATGCTGTACAATGTAAGAGGTTTTCTCTGGTTGCTTGTTGTTTTCTCCTGTGAGAAGAGGAAGTGCTGTGCGTTAATCTAACCATGGCCAAAGGTGTATCTTAATGCTGTGGAGGAGATGTGGTGTCCGAGGTGCCTATGGGCTGTGATTTGAACCATTGATGGAACCTGGCATCTTGTGCTGGGGTGCTGCTGAGCTCCAACCCTGGCTCGTGCCTGCTGTGTTGGTATGTCAGGAGCCAAGGGAAGTGCAGATAGGGAGCGATGTCAAAGTAGCTCTTGGGAATGGAAAAAATATAATTTCTTTCTCAAAGTATTGTGGTGATCACAATGCTGATTTTTAAATGGAAAAGTTAGTGTTTGGGTAAACACTAACTCATGTATGCTTGGAATTCCCGTAAGTCTTGATGTGAACATGACTTAGCTCTAACAGTCCTTGTAGGTGCCAAGTTTGACATCCTGGGTCAGTCTGCAGTATCCCAGGGCTTGGTCTCCTTCCTCAGAATAGATCTACACCAGCTCTATAGTGGTGTGTCTCCACAGATTCTTACCACTGGCAAAACAGTTATGTCAACACAAGTGGGGCCAAGAAGCCCTTCTAGTCCTACCATGTGTGTCGAATGCTCCTTCTTTTCTGGATGCTGCTTATCGTTTAAGCTGGTTTCTGCATGATTGCTTCAGCATTGCTCCACAGCAAATAGTCTATTAAAAACAAAAGTATAGATGCCTTATTTCTAAAGAAAGCTTGGGAAGTGTCTTCCAGCAATCTTCAAAACCCACTTAATTTGCCCCAAGTGTTTATCGCTAGGATTGGTGGCATAATTGTTGCCTGATTTGATGAATTCCATTTTTTTTTTTTAATCTAGTTACTTGATAAATATTTCTTTTGTTGCTACTCTTGCTCTGCGACAATAGCTAGAAGAAGAGACTTTCAGGGCAAAACTGCACTCAGAGTTGCATTGATTTAGCGATTTGTGTCATGCTCCTCTTGAATTTTTGTAATTCATACTAATTAACCTGAAAACATTCTTGCAATTTCATTCTCTTAGACTAGTTTTTAAAGGACAAAAGTGGCTTCTGCTTATTTCAAGCAGCCTGAGGACACTAAGTAGTATTTAGATCAATGAACTTATTTCTTTAAATCCTTAATGCAAATAGTCTTTCTGTTTTATTTCCATCTTTTGAAGAATTGGACTAAATATTAGATTTTTTTAAAAAATGCGTCTATGCTGCCTAACTTTTCTTGATGGTAAATAAGTAGCATGGTCCTAATTCTGCTGTCATTTGCTTGCTTATAAACTGGTGTGGTTCCACTGACTGTGAGGAAGCCACTTCCTAGCTCTGTCTTGCACAGCCTGCTGCGCTGTACCACGCGTGGGGATTTGCTTGCACCCCATCACGCTAATGCAGGCGCAGTTTAGGAGGGGGATGTGTAGGTTCGAGCAGAAATGATACCCCAGCCACATGCATGCAGCAGCGCAGTGGGTTTAAGGGGTGATGTGGGGGCAGAGGGCTGCAGAGCTGGGGCTGCCCGGGGTCCCCGCGCTGTCCTCCAGCCGCTTGCCAGCCGAAACACCTTCCCTCACCTGAACCCAGGTGAGTTCTGCTGAGCTTTCCAGCAGGCATCAAGTAGTGCTTGAATTCTGTTGTTGTTGACTTTTTATTATTCATAAGCTATGCTTGTTATACACATGCCATATCCATTTGTGTTCTTGATACCAAACACATTTGTTAGTCCTCTAAAATTAGCAGCTGTGCAGGCAGGTTTGTTGCTGGCATGGTCTCCAATCTGCTGGAGTTTAGGTTTTTTGCTTTGGAATATCACTGGAAAAGCTGTTGTTCGTCTTGGAGAGCTGCAGATGGGATTCACCCAAAGTGCTGTTGGAATTGGTGAGAAGGTTTTCTTGACATTATTAGATTTATTGATATAGCAGAATTGTGCCTAGGCTGGTAACCTTGGCAGAGAACCCAAAGCTGGGAGCCTGGCTTGTCCCCTTTTTTCTTTTAAAGAGGAGGGGGGAAAATATGAAGACTTCCAGCTTGTAAGTTCATTTATTTAAAGATGTGTTGTCAGCTCTTGTGACAAATATCCAGATGCTTCCGTGGCCCAATGAACAGACCCCAGTTTCATTCAGTCTACTCCAGGGCATCTTATTCCCTTTCCAGCTCGTACTCCACACTACCCACACAAGAAATGGAAAAAAATATATGTGCAAGAATTACACCCTCAAAAGCCAGGGGAGAGCAGACCTCAGACGGTCAGTGGAAATGTGCTGTGAAGGAATGGGGGTCATACAGTGCTTCTCAAAGAGAGGTATCTACTGCCAAGAAAGCAGATATTTCTATCCTGTTTTTGGCCATAAATAGTTTTTCTGGGACAAGGTGGAGAAGCGCGGGGGCAAAAGCGTGTCGGCTTTTCCTCTGCGACGAAGCTTTGACCCTGCTTAATTCACACCCTGTGAGTCTGCAGAACTTCTGAATCCGCTTGTTCTTTCCCAGGCCCCCTTTTGGGGCCAGGTTGCAAGCTCATTTGTGCAAGCACTAACCTAACAAGTAAGCCAGTGACTATTCCAGAATGTGAAATCTATCCCTCTAGTCTGTTGTTCTTGCTCAGAGCAGGGATTTGCCCCACTGGACTCTTATATTTTAGATGGGCTCTGGCAAGTCATGCTGTTCCTTTGGTTTTGTGGAGGTGGGGATGTTGTGTAGTGTAGTTTTGGATGTGTCTTTTTTTTTTTTTAATTCAGTGAGCATCTATAAATGCTTGACTTTCTTATATGCTAACTTCTTTTAATATAATCAAGCTCTCTGTTCATGAAAACTCTGATGAAACATCTCCTTCAGTGAGGGCAATTTAGGCTAGACATCAGGAAAACCTAACTAATGATTAAAATAGTGAGGCACTACTGTAAGTTGCCAGGAGAGCTTAAGGAAACTCCATTATGGGAAGTCTTTAAGAATAAGTTTGGCAGGTATTATCAGGAATGATTGAGATATAATTGATCCTGACTTGGAGCAAGAGAATGAACTGGATGCTTTCTTCTTTTCTTGTTCTGTATGATTTCCAAGAATTAAAAAAAAAGTTAGAATTAAATGATTCAGTGTTACCAAATGTTCCCTCCCCTCTTTCTAAGGGAATTTTTCATGAAATTTCAACTGAACGTGCAAACAGTTGAGCACATTTTGTGATTTATGTCACATGTCAAGGTCTAAGCCTCTTGAGGATGCAGCTCCACATCCTTAAATACTTAAATATTTTTCCTTCTTTCTCCTATTGCTTAATAAGTTTGGTGTATTGTAACAGCCACTTTGAGTTGTCGCTTCTCCACTGACGCTGAAATACAGACAATTATAGTGGAAGAAACACATCTGCAGCCACCTTGCATAGGATGGCTGAGCCAGGGCCATTTCCACAAATACGAATTAGAACAGAAAGCTTTAAGCAAATATTATTCAACTGAATTTTAAAGAAGAGTTGAGTATTCTGAAAATGACTCATTGTGAGGGCGAAGAGCGTGCCCTACCTTGAAATGTTGTCTTGAGGGCTGTTTTATTAAATACATAAGGGAACTGACTAACAACAAAACCGAGGCAGAATGCTGATGGTATTTTGACCTTTAAAGCCTTTATGAAAGTTGTAATTTGCTCATTTTTTAATTTAGGAAAGCAGGAATATTAGTCATTCTTTACATTTGCTTCTTCAAATAGGTACATATATTTCCAACTTTTAATGATCAGAATTAGTATTTTAGCTTTGTTTGTTAAAGCTAAATTACTTATAATTGCCTATTGTCTCCAAAGCAGGCATTGTAAAATAGTGATTGCTTCCTGTTTCTCATTGTGGTGATGGACAGAAGAGAAAGCAGTCTCAAAATAGCAGCCTGTCATACCTACAATTCATATGCAAAGGCATTTTGTTGCATGTTTTGTTTCCCTTTGCTAAACTATATCAGTCAGTTCAGATGTGAATGTTCAGAATAAGCAAATAACGCCAAAACAGAAGCAGCACCTCTCATCTCAAGCATTTAACGTTTCTTTCGTGCATTTTACTTAAGTTGGGCTCCTTCAAGTTTAAATATTACTGTTCAGGGTAAATATTTACCCTGATAGCAGAGATGAACGTCCATAAAGCTGCTGTCCCCGGTTTTGTCAGTGACCTGCCGTTACCCGAACGTTGTCTCTTGCAGGAACAGCGCTCCGAGCTGTCCAGTGTGCCAGGCAGCTCTCCTGGAAGGCTGCCCGTTTGGCACTTGCCTGCTCATTAGCAGCTCCTCTTTGTGAAGATAAAGCTGGTAGCCATGGATGCACTCCAGGTCTGAGGAACTGAAACCGTACCTGGGGAGCAGCCAAAGCCCGGAGTCAGCCGAGGTAGGGTAGGTGCATGTCTGGAGGCAGGAAGCTTGGGGCAGGATTTGCTCGAAGGTGATTGCAAAACTGTGGAAAAGGCCTTTGCTCCTGGGTGAGGGGCTGTCTGGTCAGAAGATGGCATTTCAGTGGCACAAAGGAGTCTTGCTCTGTGAAGGCTTTAGAAACCGAAGGCAATATTCAGTGAAAATGTTAATACTAATAACAGATATACTCTAGTTAATATTTCCTGATAGAGATGGGCCAAAGCTTGAGCTACTTTCCAAATCCCCGTGACTTTGCAGGTTGGAATTAAAATAGAATATTTAGGCAAACCACAAAACTGATTTTGGCTTTAGAATGAGAAAAACTCGCCTGATGAATTTTTGCCAAATAAAACCACCTTGGGTTTTATTTCATTGCAATTTTTCCAAGAGAGGATACTTTTCAGAAAATCCATTGACCTAGGCCAGGCAAAGAAATGAGTGAGAGTACAAAGGTTATAACCATGTAACTTCAAAAACCTCCAAATCTACCCCAGTATAGCTTTGCTGAAGCCAGTGTAGCTCTTTCTTTGAAACTTGTGGTTTTTCAGCCAAGATCACATGAGAAGAGCAAAGCTCCTTTCCCATCTAAGAGCTGTCTCTCAAGTTCAAAAGTCTGCAAAAGATGATGTGTAGACTTGAGCAGTTAATACCACTTCATATGCAAGGCACTTTTCTGACCTGGCAATAGTTACGCCCAGTAAGGAATTGCCATCCCCATGTAGCCATGGGGAGCAGAAGGACCAGTACCAAATATTGGTTCTTACTGATCAGACTTCAGAAATGCTTGGTCTCGACTAATCCTATAGTTGCCCAGATACACATTTAGACTCCTGCTTTCTCCATTCACTTCACAACCGAGGTTAAGTAGAGGGAATCTATGCAGACAAGAACACTGCTCTTCATTTCTAATCTCTGATCTTTTATGGGGTATTTCTGGACAAACTGACTGCAGCTAGACTCTTCTGCCCACCCTGCTTGAGACCTTCTTTCAGGATCCAGTTCTGGAAAAAGCTAATGAGCCATTGTCTCCCATTATATCTCTTATTTCTTATATGTATGAGTAACTTGCACTTCAACTGTTCTGTGAACTTTGAGGTGAATGTGAGAGCTGGGGCATTACATGAGGCACTGGGCATTCTGTGCAGTCACTGTTCTCTACAGCTTGCTATATACTATGAAGAAACATCTATGCATGTCTTAAAGGTATCAGAAAGAAATGCCTGCACCTTTTGAGTATCTGCTTGCCCTCGAAGTGAAAACACAGTAAAAGGCCCTGAATTTTGTCCTTTTGGGTGGTATACTACTGCTTCCTGTGGGAAAGTTATGGAGGTTTTGCTATATGGAACTTTGCATTCATACATTAAATATTTTTTTCAGAATCTGCAGTTCCATCCACACTTTCTTTTCCACAACAAATTTAAATTCCCACAAGTTTAAACACAGAAAAATTCTTATCTCCCTATTTCCCATTACTTTTTCATAAACTCCTCCCAGCATATATGCCTCCCTCTCCTGTGTCTGGAGGCAAAATGCTCAAAGAAAAAGAATAAGAAAAAATGGAGAAGTTGATGATGTGTCAATGTGTTGCTCCTTGCAAGATGGATGTGCTAACACTTTGGCATCACAGAAGAGTTAAAGGCAGTCAGATATGGTGAAAGAAATGATGAAACCAGATGCAAGATTGATTAAAACCACTTCCATTGATTCATGCTTCTAATGCTTTTCTCGGCCCTGGTATTTCATTGCTGTATATTTTCCCCCTGAAACTTTGTGCCCTGCATGCATGTGACATCCCAGCTACCAGCTGTGGAAATGATTGTGTAGTCACTGAGACCTGTGACTTTGGGTGAGAAATGAGCCACAGAAATGGAGAAGGTATTAATGCACAGTACTCTGTTCTCATATACATCTTAAGTGCTGAGGAAAGAAATGAAACCCTATGGAATAATTTAGGTTGGATGGGACCTCTGGAGATCTCCAGTCCAACTTCTGGCTCCAATGAAATCAGGTTGCCTAGGGACTTGTCCAAAATAAGTCCATACCTATGGTTTCCATGAGCCACTGAAAGCTCTTTGATATAGCCATGGTTTTACTTTGTAGATTCAAAACACATCTGAAAAACAGAAGGTTTCGATCAAAAATAGCTTCTGTTACCTCCAGCTGTACCTCTGTTTTGTTAACAAACAGACTTTCCCTATGCCAGGGATTTCTCTAGCACCCGATTCCTGTGGCGCTTAGCAAATGTGCAGCTTTCTGTCCAGGAACCCCACTTGCAGGGGGGAAATGACGGCTTCCCTTCCCTGCATGCAGATGGAGTGACCTGCTCTTTGGGAAGGGTGTCCCAAGCTGGATGCAGAGCTGAACTCCTCCTTCCTCGCCTGCTAGGAGCTGAGCTCTGCAGTGTCCTGCTGCCACCACTCATATACAGCCCAACTTGGCCCAAAGCATCACGAGCCCCAGTGAATTTGGGGGTTGTGATCACATCCCCAGCTGGATGCGTTTTGCCAGGGTTTTCCTATGAAAATGTCTCTCGGCTCCATTGACTGGCTGTGCTGCCTCTGCACTGTCAATTCTATCCCTGGCTGACACCTTTGATTTTGGAAGTTGTCTCCATTTTCCAGAGCAAAGTATGTACATTAGCTATTTTTGGATAGCGTATATTTAATCTCCTGCAAGAAATGGAGCAATTCACTTGTTCCTTATTTCCAGAGCCATTACATTTCTCTTGGTGACAGCTCCAAGGCACAGAAATCTGTTACTTGTTTAATGTCTTCATTTGGGTGATCAAAAGACATCTAACCAAAAATCCCCTTCTGTGTTACCAGGAGGAAAATGGCAGGCAGCACATTCTAGATGAAGTAGTTTATTTTTCCTCTTGGGTAAAAAGGAGCATTTAAAAATGAATGGTTCTAATACCTGCTTGGAAGTCAAATTAAAATATTGCTGCCTGTTCTTCATTTTGTCTGGTCATTGTTTTAGTTTGTGTTTAGTTGCTGATAAAGGGTGGACTCTGCACTGTGTAAAGTGCGTTTGGACTCTCGGCTCAAGTGAAAAATGAGTTATCTGTGCCAGTATTGAAATGTGCAGGGAGAAATCTGGGACAGCCACATGGGCTGCCAACGGAAATAACTGATGGAAGATTTGACTGTGTTTAATTGAAAACACACCGAGTGGAGGCCTATCCTGCGAGCTCCTTGCCTGGCTGGATGGAAAGGCCGCGATGCTGCGGAGGGCTGGAGCGCGCGGCTGCATGTTCCCGTGCGTGGCCGGCCGCTCCCGCGCGCTCCGCACACGTGTGGACTCCGCACAGCGCGCGGTGGCTGGAGCTGGGGGTCTTTCTCCCAAATTGGGAAATGGGAATCCTGCTAGAGCTTTTCGAGCCCCGCACCAGCTGTGTCAGCAGTGCCTGGGGAGGCCGGGAGTTTCTGCAGATTTGCTCTTAAGGAATGGAAAGGAAGGGTGCCGCTCGCAGTGCTTCGGGGGCAGGCTGGACTGGGAGCGTGTGCCGCCGGTTGAGGCAGCGTGTGGGGAGCGCGGCGGCTCCCGGCACGAGCATCCTCAGCAGCGAGGAGGCCACGGGCGCTTCCATCCACACGTGTGCTCGCGCCCGAGGCAAGGGCAGGGGGCTGCACAGGACACCAGCGCTGCTGGGCTGGGGGCTGCACTGCTCGATCGGATTTGGGGCCAAGGTAAATAACAAGCTGAAACAAGGTAAAGAACATAGGGTCGTGCTGCTGCAGCGGTGCAAAAATACTGCCCGCTACATGCTCGAGAGTGATGAAGTAGCTCTAATGAGGAGGCTGATGGCTGAGGCACAGGCTAATGGAGTTTGGTCTCGTACAGATTAAACCACTTGTTGCTAACAGCGCAGGCTCACACGTGGAAAGCGCCGCGCTGTTTTGTTGGCGTTTCTGGCTGCTTTGCTGGGAGCCTGGGGGGCTCTGCTGTTTGTTTTGCTTTTTCATTTGCTACCTGCTTTTCACCGACAGTGTTGTCGCAGCTGGAAGGCTGCCGCGTTTCTGCGGGTTGTGGCGTTGGCGGCTGAGGGTGGCCGGTGCCCCGTGCCCTGCTCCTGCCGGGCGCCGGCCCGCGAGCCGCCCGGGCTGCGCCGACGGGGACGTGGGTGCTCCCTGCGGGAAGGCGCCCGGGGCCCCTCCAGCGCGGGGTCCTGCCCCGGCCGGGGGTCCCGGCTGCTCGGCTGGCCCTTTGCTGCGGCTGTGCCGGCCGCTCCAGGCGCCGCTGCGGGAAGGGCCGCCGAGCTGCGCGGCGCTCCACGTTCGTAGCTCTGCTTACAGCCCTTCCTCCTGAAATCATTAGCCACAGAATAGGAAAGCACAGGGGCAAATGTCCTGTCTTCCCGTAGGTGGCATGTTCTGTTCTAAGCCCTTAGACTGGTGGGAAGTGCGGAGCGAGCAGTGGCCGGCGCAGCTGCCGGAGCAGGGCACTGCGGGGCGCGCGGCCGCCTCGGCGAGCCGGGTGCAGGTCTGCGAGCCCGGCATGTGGCCAAGGGCACGTGGGCCGGGTGTGAGCGGCCCTGGCACCGGCTCCTTGGGCGAGCGCAGGTCTGCGAGCCCGGCGTGCTGGTGAAAGGGACATGGGCCGGGTGTGAGCGGCCGGGCAGCAGCCCTGGCCAGGCAGCAAAGCCTGCGGCAAGCAGAGACGGCCACGTGCTCGCCGGGCGCGCGGCTTCTCGCCAGGCTCCTCTCGTGCCCACCCAGAGGCTGCTCCAGTTTTCTGATTTACTCTGAATCAATTTGGATGAATGGAAGTACCAAAACGAAAGAGAACTGACGTTTTGCTGTCTGGTATTTAACAGCCCTTCTGTGTGACATGCATCTAGAGCCTGTGCAATAACGCGAGCACATCTGTTATTAGAAGCAGTTAGCAGTGGGAAATGGTGAACTGTATATTCTCTATGGTTACCCACAACACAAGAGGTGTAACATGAAACACGTCGGGCGAGCGGAGCAGTTCATTAGCTCAGAATCGCAGGAAATAGAAGGCAGGCTTTTCAGCCCCGACAACTGCTCGCCGCGAGCCCCGCTCACCTGGCTCTGCCCCGCGTGGCGCCGCGGCGCTCCCCCGCCGTCCCCGAGCATCCGCCTTCCTGCCCTGCTGCCTTCCCGTCGTGCTGCTCCGCTTCTCCCCTGGTGCCGGAACGGGCCCTTGGCGTCGGCTCTCGGGAGCGGCCCCTGCGACTCCTGCCCAGCAGCCTGGTCTGATTCCCCACCGCGTGCAAGGCCCCAGTGCTGGACTGCCAAAGCTCGCGAGGAGTGGAATGGCTTCCCCTTCTGTAACTGGCCCTCATCGCGTAGGAACAAAGCCTTTGTTTGGCTCGCGTTAGCCAAGTCTGAGAGCGTACTATAGGAAATCAATATGATTATTCAGTTACTAGCTCAGACTGTTGATGAAAACACGTGTGGCCTTGCATTTAAAAAAAGTAGCAAGCTATGACTTTATTGCTGCAATCAGCACGTCACACCACGGTGACAGGAGGTGACTAATCTCTTTTACAAGGTGCCACAGAGGATGATTCTATGCAACCTTCCTCAGCAACTCAATGTTTTATCTTGCAAATCTCTGAATTACAGATCCTCGTTATCATTTGTGAATCCATGATACAATGCTAATCCCTATCTAGCATTTCTTCTATGTGTTGAGATAAGAAGCTGAGTGCTTTGATCTAAAAATCAACTTTTTAAGCTGTATTTCTAGAATTGTTCTCTTCCAACACACTGGAATATTTTGAACATAATGCTAGGCCAGTCTCCTGTTAGTTCCCTGGATAATGCATATGATTTATGTTTATGCATCAACCCCTGTTTACAGCATTTAGATACTATTCTTTGGGATTTATGTAACAGAAGTGATACATGTCAGAAAAAAAAGTCGTTCTTGCCAAGGAATATACATTATTTTAAAAACCCTTGTAAACAACCTAAAATACCTAGAATTAGCAATCTGGCCTCCATTACCTGGGATGCAAAAGGAGAGAAACTTGAAGCTAATTTTAGTTACGTGACTGTAAGTGTTTCTTAACTGCTGTTGTGCCAAGGTGGTGTCACTCGGGTTGGAAGGCGTTCCTGCCTTGGAGAGAAAAATGATAATATGCACTTGTAATTGCTGCTTTATTGCAAAGCCACGGAAAGTTTGCGTGGACGCACTTCTCGCTAAGTGTTTTGGCTAAGTAATAAATGTTAAGTAAGGAGGAAAAACAACTGTGTCTTAATATTGATCGTGCTATGCAGAGGGCAAGAAATCTAAGACTTCTGTCTGGCTCTTGTTTTAGCTCTCAGACCACCACTTTTATGTGCTTAGAGGATTTTTTTTTTCTCATACCCTAGAGATTCTTTTTTAATTATACTTCCCAAAATTAAAAGTGAGACATGAAATTATGTGCATATAGGAAATCTGGAATCATGATCTGTTCTGTAAACCTAAATATGCTAAAAGACAGGCCTGTTTCCAGCAATTCTTTAGCAATAATTGCCTGGATTCTGCTAGTCCAGCCTCTGAACGAGAGTTTAGGATGGCAGTAACGTAACTGCTCCTTCCCATCCACGGGCCACATGCGAAAGGTGTCTGCCAAGGGAAACAAAACAAAGCAGCTCCCGCAGTTCCAGGCTTTGAGGGTCTGTCCTCAGGGAGCTCCTGGAATTCACACAGAAAGGTCAAGCAAATAACATAAACATTTTCCAGTCTCGAGTTTCACTTGATTAAAAAGGAACAGATACTAATTAGTGATATTAATTACGCATAACAATCTCAAATGAGTCCAATAGAAACCATTTAAACTTAAGTGGTTTATTGCTAGATTAAGAAGCTGATTATTTTTCTCATAAAATAAATAAGGAATTTGCATCTGTTTTGCTGGGAGTGAAGCCTGTTTATAAGCCCACAAAGCTGCCGCTTCCCGGGCTCGGAGATGCCCTTTGGAGCGCGCCGGGAGCGGGGAGCCCTCTCTGCCACTTTGCCTGCTAGTTCAGGGCTTCCCCGGCGCCCTTCTGAAGGGATGGATGGATCTTCAGTCACTACACACTTATTTTTGATAGTAAAAGCAAGCTGCGTGACAGGTCTGTGTTTAAGCATGGATTCTTGTGCTAAGAAGTATTCTGGAGCACCTGGAAAAAAAATGTCATTTATTCCTGGAGGAGACAAGGGTTTGATGAAGCAGGTTGTTATTGGTTCTTTCACTTGTATGATGCACTGTAATGGCAAGTGCACTTGGAATGGTATGTGGGTGTATATCTTGATTTTGCTCAAAAACACATAAAATATTGCAAAGCATAGAAAATGTGGCCAGCATTTGTGTGTTCTCCTAGCAGCAAGTGCTGCAGTGATGGTGTCCATGCGTATGTCCTGGAGCCTAGACTGGTGTGTGATGTTTGGGTTTGTGACTAAAGACTCTATGGGTGACTTCCTCACCCGCCTTGGGCTTGGCTGCGTGGTGGTTGTTGTTTTGCTTGTTGTTCTCTCTAATCCCCAGCTCCCGTCGATACGGCTGTGTGTGTATTGACCTGTTTCTCCTAGCGGTGCGCTGGGTTGTGGTTTTTCCAGTGGCTGTCCGGCTGTGCCCGTTCCAATGCTTCCAGGAGGACACTTGGGCTCTGAAGGGTTTTCCCGGGGGTTATACAGCCCTGGGTGTGAATCCGTTACCGCTCTCTCGGCTTCAAGATTAGTGGTCTTTGCACACTGACAGACGTGATCAAAACACGGGTCATCCCTCACTATATTGTTAAAGGCATAAGTTCGACTTTAAAGCTAGGATGGTTCTTTGTAAAGTCTTCCAGGTTTTTAGATGTTGGGGTTCTCACTATCAAGCTCAGTTTTCCCTGTAAACATCAGGACTGAGAACATATGTTTCAGGAATTCATTTTAGAAAATCCTCATGGATTTAAAGAGCAAAATCAATACCTGTGTATTCTCCTAGAACCACAGGCTAGTAAAACTAGTTATGCAGTTTGCAGATGAGGGCGCTACTCGTGCTCAACGTGGGTCTGCAGGCCCCTGCGCCCCAGACTGCACCCGCTGCCGAGGACTGGAACCTTGGGCCTGCTGCTCTCACCCGTGCCATAGCACAGCGAACCTCCAGGTTTCATCTGCAAGAAAAACATCTCTCTTCTCTAAGATATTGCAGCATTTTGGAGAACTGTGGAAGCAGGGGACTAGTTTTGCGTTATTAACTCTAACGGTTTTATTCCTAAACACAAGAAATACAAGATTAGGTAAAAACCTAAATGACAGGGTTGGCAGACCTGATCTCAGAATTGTTGGGTTTTAGAGCTTGATTTCTGCGAGTACTGAACTATCACCTCCTCCCCGGTATTTCCAGATAGTGTGCCCCTCTATCATGGTTCTGCAATGCTTCCAACCTTCCCAAACCCGGGAAAGCCAGCAGCCTCCCAGCCTGGGCCTCTGTATGGGTTAGATCAGGGCTGAATTTAACGGTGAGGAAAGCACAGGTGTTTGGAGGAGAAAGATCATTTTCTTTGGAGAACTCCATCAACGAATATCAAATGTCTAAGAGCTTTCTATAAAGCCCTCGAGTGCCAGGTAATGGCTGAATGATGTAACATCGTGGTCGCCAACATCCTCTGTGGAAACGTGCAGGAAGGCGAACTCGGCAGGACGGAGCGGTGGCTCTGCTAGACCACCCAAGCAAACCTACAGAAAGCATTTAGTCCAGGCCCCCGTTACCGGCTTTTTCCACCCTAGCCGTGTTGGGCATGGGCACGGTGGGGTGTGAGCTCTCACCAACCGTGCTAACGGAGGGCAGCTGGTTTTTGGAAATATGTACAAAGAAATGTGTGCTTATTTTCATTGGACTCCTGGAAGTGTCTGTGACAATCGTTGCCATAATATTGTTTATATAAGTAGAGGTACCTATATATGAAGCACTGAAATCCTGCTGTATTATAAACATGGGAGCCGGGTTAAGCCCGAGATCCTCTGGAGGATCTGTGGGATGCTGCCATTCTCCTGACATATGGTAATGTTTTCTCCAATAATCTCCTGCAGAAGTTGTTCTAGGCCAAGCAGTCATACATTTAAATTCCATAAAATATATAGCAGAGTTTATAAAGTTATTAGGACAAAAATGTTTTTGGAGATCTCATTTCATTGTACAATATGCGGCTTCAGCAAAGATAGCTGTAAACAGATATTTTAGCTGAATGCAAAACCCTTTTTAGTGTTTACTCTGACAATCCTAATGGTGGATTGCAGCCAGAATGTTTGTCTAGCTTCTTGCCTTAAGGTTCCTACTTCAGATTCACAGCTGAATGTTTTTGTGTGATGGATGATTATTTAAAACTGCTGCTCTCTCCAGTACTCAAAATGCCAAAGTCAGTTTTTGCTGCAAGTTATAACGTAAATTTAGAGCCAGATTCTGCATGTCCTTGATGTCAGTGTTTGTACATGAGGATCAAATCTTGAAGGGTTTCTTGAGCAAAAGTAACCGGAGAACAGAATCAGGTCCTTCAGTTTCAGTTAAAGACTAGTAAATAGTAAATCTAGTAAATAATTGTTTGCTAAAGTAATCAAACTCGGGCAGCACCAGAATCTTTATGGCAATCAAAAATCTTGCACATAAAGCTGCAGTCTGCCGTTGCAGTGTGCAGTTCCGCGCTGGGATGGAGGCGGCAGAGCAGCCAAGCCGTGAAGGCTGCCGCGGCCCTCGGTGCGTGTCGCCGTCGCCACAGGAATCAAGCGAACAGCTCAAACCTGCTGGGCAGCGGGGAGTTAATGCAGGCTGCTGGAGCTGGCCAGATGACCAGGCGCGGAGTTTGGTCTGAGCTGTGTTTGGCTATGAAACGCTGCGCATCAGCACAAGTGCTGGGGCGGGTTTTGGCAACAAGAGCTGCCCTGGGGTCCCGAGCAGGTGAAACGCGGAGCCTGGGCCCGGCCCGGTGCCGTTCGCCTCCAGTATTGCCCGGGCTGCAGCCCCGAGGCGCTACCAAGCTGCTGTGAGAGCCCCCAGCTCCCCTGGGTCGGGAATCGCTCCACATGCCACGTGCAGCCTCCTGTGCCTGCTTGGGCTCTGCCCTCCGGCTCCCTGGGGGTAGTCTGTAATCTTGAGCAGGAGGGTTGAAATGCGAATGCATCGTGAGCGCAAAGCCGAGCCTACAAGGAGCGGGTGGCCTTCGGGCACCCTGAGGTTTGTGGTGCAGCTCTGGGCGCTGGGGGAAGGTGCTGGGAAAATACAGCTGCGGAGGCCTCTGCTGTGACGTTGCCGAACACAATTTTATGTTAAGTAAACATTCGCATGCGTTTTATTCCAACCCCTGTAACCAAACCTAAACTAAGATGTTGCCCAAAAACATGTATTTGGTTTGGTTCCTAATTTTAAGGTTTAGATAAAACTGAAGAGATTTGTGTTTTGTCATCAGTCTTCGTTACTAGCCGGCATCCAGCAGACTGGCTGCTCGCCCTTAGCTCATCTGTCTGGGCCAGGCTCAGACATCTGATCGCTGTTATGTGCGGAACAGAATGGGTAGGGGCGGTCAGGCCCAGCTCCCCGCCGCAGCAGCAGCGTCCCGCGGGAGCGGGATCCGGAGCCGCGTCGCACGTGGAGCGTGCAGTCGCCAGCTGTGCAAGGCAGGGGGTTATCCCGGGAATGCCGCACTGCCCTGCCGCTTTTAAGGCATCGCTGTTGGCCCTTGCAGCAGCTGCTTAGGCAGGAATTCCCTGGCAATTCCATGGGTTCCCAGCCCATCTCCTGTCATCTGCCCGCGCTGCCGCTGCTGTCCTGGAACCGAGGGCCACCAGCAGCCCCCGGTGACTGCCTAGGGCAGCAGGGGACACAGGACCCGGTTTCCAGAGATTTGAGCTAGAAATGTCTTAGCTTGTGGCTTTCTGGTTTTCATCACTTTGAGGTTTTCAGACACTGATGTTTGGGGACCATTGTCATCCTGATTTATTTCCTGGCTTTGAAAGGTCTGAACCTGTATATCCATCCTGAATCCGTGCCTGTCTGCTCAGCACTTCCCTGGGCCAGCCTCCGTGGGGTTGTTCCATGTGCGGAGAGGAGAGACCTCAGTGTGGGAGCATCTCCTGAGGCGTTGGGGCTGCAGTTTGATCTGAGTTATTCAAAGAAAAGAGTGGAAGGAGATTTAAAAAAAAATACAAAAATGCTGTTGTAGAAAAGAAGGGAAAGGGCTCTGCTTTGGAAATCTCTTGCACAAATGAGCCAAATTATTTGATCAATAGCCTATTCCCAGAATGTCCCTCTCCCAGGGGAATTTGCAATAGCGCAGTCAGTGGCTGAGTAGGCAGGAAATTGGGCACTTAAGCAGAAAGGGTTTGTGAGAAAGATGTGAAGAGATCTATCGATTTCGTGCTGCTCTGGCGGCAGAGGCGAGCGGCTGTAGCTGGCGAGGTGCGAACAGCCGCGCGACGAGCCCGGCGCATCCGCGGCCTCCTGCCTTCGCCAAATGAGTCTGTTGCTGCCTGGGTCCTGATCAGAGCCACGGGCTGGGCGAACTCTAGGTGTGAGGCCAAAGCCAGGCCAAGGTCAGCCCTAGGGAGGGCAGTGTGTGTGCCTGGCGGGAGGACAGCAGCCCGAGGGCCGCGGTCCCAAGCGCCGCTCACCACAGGGAGCCCGGTCGCGCTCCTGCAGCCCGTCCTGGCGAGCGCGCGGCGCCCGGGGCTCGGCAGCGCGGCGAGAGCTCGGAGCTCGGGCCGAGCGCGGGGAGACGCGGCCGGCGCCTGGTGCAGTGACTGTCCGTTCTGGCGCTCGCTCCCTTCCCGTTATGTGTTTTGTGCTCTTTCCTCCGACTCCCGGTGATTTCGTATGAAATTAACTGACACTGTGTTTCCCAGCCTTTTAACAACTATTAAAGCAGCTTTATCAAATGATTGCTGAAAAAGACCGTTAAGCTTCCCAAACACAATCATGTATTGAAAGAATAAAGGAAATAGCATGCTGTGTTATAGTGACTTCACAGACTTATTTCTCTCTACCAATTAATGGTTTTGAGTGAAGCTGTAATTGAGCAATGACTAATACAGGAGACAGAGATTGTCTTATCTCTCTTGTTTAGATTTCACCCATAACTGCACCAGTTCTGGAGAAGGCGGCTACCATATTGTGGTCTCTGCAAGCATCTCAGTTTGTTTACTTATGTTGCTGCACTGATCCATAAGGGCTCTTAGGAAATCAGACGGGTTAAGAGATGAGGGGCCGAGGTCAGAATCGAGAAGCGCACAGAGAGGCGGCAGTGAGAGTGGAGCGGGCGGGAGGGCCCCGGACACGAGGGACGCAGAGGCCACACGGGCACCCGGAGCTGAACCTCGGGACGGGGCTGCCAGGGCACCTCGGTCCGTCCTGCCCCCTCGGCCCGACCCTGCTCCCTGCATCCCTCCCTGTCAATGCTCCCCTCGGCATCCCAGCGAGTGGGCGCCGCTTCCCAGCAGGAGGCCTGGGAGGCCGTGCTCGGCCAGGCGAGGCCCTGCTCCGTTTCTGCGAGTGTCTGTGTTGTTTATAAATACGTGATGTACTTAGAAAAGTGCTGTTCAATTCACCAATAATGCCGTATTTATTTCTCCCAATTGTACCTCATCACTAAGTAGTATTTCTGCATCCTATTGGCTGTGGGCGATGGTTTCTCAGGAAACTGGCAATTAAGGAGCAGGAAAAATGCCGATGAGTCACAGATACTTATAAACAACCAGAAGAGATTGATCGGGCTGGAGCGGCGATCGCCCTGCCATGGAAGAGGCCCTGGCCAAGCCCGGCACTGTGTCCCGAGCTCGGGAGCAGCGGGAAGGCCGGGCCCGCAGCGCAGAGCCGGCGCCGGGAGCTGCCTCGCTCCCGAGCTCCGGAGCACGGGGTTTTGCCTGGAAAGGCTGGATGCCGCTCACAGAAAGGCCGGCTGTGCTGTGCTGCGGGCAAGAGGCTGCGTGGAGCTGCCCTTGGGAGAATTCGGAGCTCGGAAAGGGGAGCTGGTGTTTTCCAGCCTGTCGGGCTGTGTCCCTGTCAGGAGAGGGTTCCTTTGCCTCGAGCTCATTGCATGTGCTTGCTCCCCCATGCACGGCACCCCAAAGCTCGGGGAAGGATCCACGTGGGCCCTTCTCACCCTGTCTGGGCCCTGGCCCGGCTGCAAGGACCAGGTCCTCTGCTCCTCTGGTACATGGGGCAGAGCCCCATCAAGGGAGGCTGCTAGCTTGAGAGCGCCCTGAGCCACCGCAGCAATGGCATTGCTGCCGCGGAGACCCTCTCCAACCTTGCATGTTTGTGTGAGCCCCCTCTCCAAGGGACGGTGCCTGGTGGACACGCTGAGTGACCAGGCTGCACGGGCACGAGCAAATCCGCAGCCCTCGCCAAGGAATCCGAGCGCAGCCCCGTGAGAAAGGGGCGATAACGGTGCAAATGTGAGCTGCCCTGCGCGAGCTGCGGCGGGCACGCGCGGCAGAGCCGCCTGCCCGGGACGCGACTGCGGCGCCCAGGGCGCCCCGCGCAGCCGAGGAGTCTGCTGGGACAGCCCTTCTCTTCGGAAAGATCCCATCTCATGTCATACGGGGAGGTGATGGTAGAACCAGAAAGAGATTCCCACACTGGTAATACCTTGCGGTGTGCTACTCTATACTGCGCTACAGGCGTGTTCCTGATTTTCCTTCCTTTTGGCCTCTACTTTTAAAGAAATTCTCAAAAATTTCAGAAATCTTTCTCTCTGCTCTACACATAATTTGTTTCTGTGCCTTTATCTTCTTCACGAATTCTGATGTATATTGCTTTCAAATATTAAGATTTTATTTCATATTAAAGCTAATCTGCAATTTTGATTTAATACATTGGAGCAAGCTCAAGGAAATCAGATGGAAAAATCAGCTTGTTAAGTTTCATCTCACCCGTCCTTCACTAGATATAATATGGCAATTTCTGGTGAATCAATTACCAGAAAGTTTTATATGCTGTGTCTAATCACAAGTTCTGTCAGATAGAAATTACCACCTACATCCCAAAGGATAGATTTTTATTATCATTATTATTCTATACAACTATGAAATTAATTATGCCATTTGGGGTGGGAGTATATGGAAAAGACACAGAGATTGGTTCTTAGGGGATTATCTTACTAATATTACTTCAAACATCTAAATAAACACAAGGGATTCATTTTAGAGAGAGATGTAGTCATCAAATGCTTTGATTCTGCTTATCAACTCTTTCCCACTTCAAAGTCTCCCCTTCATTATTTAGCACCAGTTTCATCTTTATCATTTTCTTAAATGCCCTCTTCTGCTCAGCACTTTTGAGACGTTTTCCTAAGTGGGTTGTTTTTTCCACTGGCCCTTGTTGAGCTGCATCATTATTCCGCATCTCAACTGCACTCTAATCTTGTTCCTAATTACATGTAATGAGTATTTTGGAGTTGACAGAAGTACATCAAGACCTAATAATAACGAAAATGACTACATCTTGTCGTCCCATTATATTCTATTAGCTCAGATGGTCGGCATCTAGTAGAAATAAAAATAGACATTATTAAAATACGCCCATCTTCCCCAGGTGTTTCATCCCCCTCTCCGCGTTGTGTTTCGGCATTCCCATCAACAAGGGATGTGTCTGCCGGGGACCAAGGGCTGCGGGGTGAGAAGGGAGCACCGAGCGCTGCCTGTCGGTGTGGAGCCACAGGGCGCCTGGGACCACAGCTCATCCATCAGCTGGGCAGTTCGGTATCGATTAAAAATGCCCATCATCTATGACGGCTTATCCAACCAGCAATCTAAAAGTGATTCTCAGCATGCAAAAGGAGTGAGGGTATTTAGCATTTTTTTAGGAGAAGCGTCCTCCTTTTTTCCTCTATTGCTTACTGAAGAGAAATGTTTTGTTCATTTTGTGACCAAAGAGTTCAGGTTTTGATCTTCTTTTGTTATTGAGTTAGCAAATATTCTCTTGCTTATGGCCCATGTTCAGAACGATGGTTTAAAATGTAGTTAGGGAAGAGGTCTTACAGTATGACAGCTTTTTCTAGCATCCGTTTGAGCTTTTAGGTGGTGACAAGCTGTGGTCCTTTACATCACAGTGTGCGCACTGCAGCACACCATGCAGAGGTGGGAAAAATGTGGACATTGTAAACAGGAGTTTGGACGTGGTGCTGAGCCCAGGCCTGGGGATGTGCGTCCGAGGGAGGCGTGAGGACTGGCGTAATGCAAACATGGCTCATGGACATTAACATAACCTATGGGGTTACATTATCCTCACCTTCTTCCCGGGCTTTTGCTTCTCTTTTTTCAGTTGCAGACCTCTAAAATACAGGATAAATGTTGAAAAAAAAATCTCATAGCAGAGAGAAAGAGAACAGGATTTAAATATTTAATCCAGTCCATAAGTCACTATCTTCATAGTTTCAAGAGAGGCTCACGGGCTCCTTTCTTCACGGTGCATTTCTCCCAGCTGTGTAACGCTACTCTCAGTAGCGCCCATCTTAGAACAACCTCCGGGCCTGTTCAGAATAGATTAATTAAACTCGGAATTAGCCGGGATATAATTTCATCATCCAACAGTGATTTAGTGGAAAGCATTAACACCTTTGATGTTCTGACCCTGACCAGTTCCGCTGTCTCCTCTGTCCGCACGAAGGGCTCTCACATTAGCAGCTCGGACCACGACTAATTTCCAGCTCTTTGTTTTCCCTTCCCCTCCTCTCCACCAAGAGCCATATACTTTGCTTCCTATCACTCAAGGGCACCATCTCATAATAGAAAGCCTCATCCCAGCAACCTTCAGATAGTCTGGAAAGTCATTTCCCATACAAAATGCTGAAAGAACATGTCAGATTAAAGGTGCTCCCTTGTGAAGTGCCATTTGGAAGCAGGAGTGTGATCAGACTAAGAGATTGCCTATTAGCTGCTTGAGCGGTGGAAATGAAACTTGTTAGCGCGGCGGCTGTTCCTCACAGAAAAACGGCCCCAGTGAGCCTTCACCCAGCCCATCTTTCCTAAAGACAATTATAGGATGCAAATATTTATAAATCACTTGTTTATTTTAGAGCCGCCGGCGTGTCGGACGCGCTCTGCGTTGCCCACGAAGCGGGCACGGGGGCTGCGTGGGACGGAGGGTCCCGGCGGGCCCTGCGCCCGTGCCCGGCCTCGGCGGTGCCGCCGGCGCCGTCCCGCGCGCTCCTGCGCTCCTCGCTCCTCTGCGGCAGGTCCCGTGATCCCGGGGGAAATGTGAACCAAAGAAATCCCTGCGCCGGTTTCAGGTGCTGAGGCGCAAACGAGCGGGCTCCTTCAGCACCGGGCAGCGTCCCGGGTGCCTTCCCTCCGCCCCGCTGCGTCCCTCTGCCCAAGGAAGCGCCTGCCCGGCCCTCTGTGCGCCTCCCATGCGAGCCGGGCCGCTGAACGCTGCCCTCCTGGTGCACGGCGGCGGTGCCGTCATCTGAGGGCTGCGTGCCTGTAAATCGTGTTTGTGTAAATAAAGTTAATAGATGTAGATTGTGCAGCTAGCACGTGTCGTATCTATCCTGCTCTGATTTTAAGAGCTGCCTTGGGCTAGTGAGCGATGCATTGCCAGGGTGCCGCCGGGCCAGGAAAGGAGGGAGATTATAAACAGAGATAAGGCGTTTGATCATGAATGGCTTGCAAATCTTAAACATTCTGAACATTAAGTGGGTTCAGCCTCGTTTGGATGCTGTGTGCACAGTTTTCCTTTGCTCCCCTCCGTTCCTGCGTTTCTCGGCGCTCAGTTTCCCACTGGTGCTGGTCCGCACCTGAGGTCTCGGGCTGAAAATCTGAGCCGCAGGTCGAAATGGAGAGAGCAGCGGAGCAGGAGCCGGGCCGGCGCGAGGGCGCTGGGACCGGCAGCAGCCCGGCCGGCGCGCGGGGCCCACGCTCAGGGCTGCGTGAACGGCCAGCTGAACGGCTTGGTTCTGGGCACCAAAAGCTCGAGCTGAAAGAGGTTGGTGTCAGCCCTGGGCTTTACAGCGACTGCCCTCCCTCCTCTCTCATGGACCCCAAAGCAGAGCTCCATGGCTCTGTGCATCCCCATGAGGGCAGCGGCTGCCCCCGAGGCAGAGCGGGGGACGTCTCTGCGCAGCGGGGAGCAGCGCAAGGCTAGAGCTGGGTGCTTTAGACGTGCTGTGATTTATAAGTCCTGTCTGCAATAACAGAAAACAAAGGAAAGCACCTCCTGAAATTGCCACTGTCACTTCTGCTTCCTGTTTATAACGTTGATTCATTTAGACTGATGTCAATGGTGGCATCACAAGCATAGGATCGACGTTGACTTCAGGTAAGGGAAAAAATAAGAGAACATGAGCTCTCAAATCATATTTTGGTGCCAATATCTTCCCTAGCAATAAGAGAAAGAAGAAAAACAATTTCAGACAAGCTTGGGTATATAAGCCATGGTTGTTCCCGAAGCAGAACAATTATTGTTGCTATAAAGGAATGTGTGATATATCATCTGCTCCTTAACAACTCCTTGGAGAGAAGGAGGATTATCAAGGGAGTCAAGGGGAGCAAATATCTAACGCGAATCTTTAATAAAGGAGCTGGAAAGAAATCAGGAAATTATACACTTGTAGGGTTGATCTCAATGGTAGGTGAGAGACTACAGAAATTAATAAAGGATGAGGTCACACAACAGCTGGAGGAGTTTGAGCCGGGTTTAAAAAACTGTCCAGATGGCTTTTCTCATTTATTTTGTAAAGGAATAAAATCTTACCTGACAAATCTGTATGAATGTTCTTAGCAGCTGCAAGACAAAACAAGGTGAGATAAGCAGTGATCTTATCTACATCAAAGCAGTAATTAATATTCTAAAAGTCCCTGAATGGAAGACTGAAGGGTGTAGTCACAGAATGGGTGACAGGGCATTATCACAATGCGAAGTTGATGATTGTCATGAAAATTTAACCAGCCCAGAGCGTTTTCTGAGCCCTGCTGATGGCGGTAATCAGGAAAGGAGGTTTCTGTGGGGCCTGGGGGAGCCGGGGGCCTCGCTGCCTCCCTGCAGCGGCACCCAGGCCGCCATGGGCAGCGCCGGGACACGCGGCTCCCGCGCGGTACCTGGCGAGGGCTCCTGCATCGGGGCAGCGACGCGGGGCGCTCGCTGCCTCCAGCCTCCTTCCTCAGGGAGCGCTTCGGAGGTTCAAGCAAGGCCAGGGAAAATGGGAATAATTACATATACATTTGCGAGGAATTTCTGGCTTGTTTTCGGTGAGCGCTGCAGCAGAATTGCCTATTGTGCTGTGAATGCTGTGCAGAGCGTCCCGCATAGCTGAGCCCTGAGCGAACACGAGCTCGCGTTTGAGGTCGGAGCCAGCTGGGCCCCGCTCTCTCGCAGAAGGGCTAGGCCTGGGCCTGAGAACTCATCCCAGATTACAGGCAGGGGGGCTGGTGCCAGGAGTGCGAACTGTGTGCAGAGGAGCAGCGCGCTGGGCTCGGCTCTCGTACGGTGGGTTCTCGGTGGTGGCTTCGTCCCGGGGGAGCACGCGGCTCTGCCTGCCCGTGGCACTGCCCCGGTGCCTTCGCCTGCAGCATTCCCTGCGATGTCCGACACAGACAGGGGCAGAAATGCCGTATTTGCAGGGACCGCATTTGCACTGCCTGGAAAACCGCCCCGGGAGCAGTCTCCGTGCTGAGGAGAGCCCCAGCTCCAGCCTGAGGACAGCTCATCCACAGGGCCTCTCTCCGGCTTATAGCCACGTAGCCACATCCAGCCCCAGGATGTCCTGCTCCAGAGATACTCCGTGAATTTCATGGCAGCGTTGTTCTTAGCTCAATTTCCCAGGCTCATGGGGATACATACCTTTCTTTTGGTTTTAACACAAGATGTTGTTTTAACATATTACTTGGGACCTTAAATTGCAGGGAAATACTAGTGACTGGGAAATGCATCAGAAAAGAAACTGCAGAAAGTTTTTGCAGCCGGGTGGTCTGTCCATAAGACACCATTTAATCTGCAGACTGAGCCTTCCTGCAGCTTGCACATTTTCCATGGAGAACTCTTGGTGAACTTTTAGCACTGAGCTAATCCTGACTTTGCGTGAGCAAGTTCTCCTGTAGGGAATGAGGCTTTACCAGGCAGGGCTTCTCTCCCAGCAGAGCTGCTGGAGCTGCCTCGGCCGCGGCCACCCTGCTGCTTAGAGGAAAGAAATGGGGATCGTCTTGAGTCCCTTTTGCTTGGCAGCAGAAAGCAGCAAGATAAGTAAATTATGTGCTCAGTGTTTAGTGAACAAAATATTATTGTTATAACAATGATAGCACTGCTCTTTAATTGCAAAGCTCCTAATTAGTTGCTGAGGACTGTTGGAAGCTAACACCTGACGTTACGTGCATGCCGGCTCTGCCAGCTTACATGTATGTACTTAAAAAAAGTCTGCCAGTTTTCAGACTGATTTATGATGTCTTGCAGACTTTTGCATAACGCGCAGCTAGAGGGGAAGAACCTATTTCTCCCTTTTTGTGTAGCCGCTCAGTCTTCGCTCTGCCGTGTTGACTAGACGGGCAGTAACAGGCATGAGCTCCGGGCCCGGCCGATGTGCAGGGTCCCTGTGGAGCACGTGCGAGCGCGGGGCTGCGGGGCTGCGGGGCTGCGGCGCTCCTGGCACCGCAACGCGCTCCGGCTGCGCCCTGCGAGCTGCGGACGCCGCGGGCAGGAACCACCGGCCCGGACAGCCAGGGCGCCATAAACATTCAGGGTGAAATAGTGCATATTTAGGTCTCCTTTTTCCTAACCGCACGCGTGAGCTGGGGCATCGGGAGCCGTGCGCACCCCTCGATTCCTTCACGAGCTTCTCTGCCGCGTGAATCCTCCCTGCGCGTCTCGAACACCTTCAGCCGGGCGGCTGCAGCCACGGCCCGCCCGGGCGCGCGGCTCCCGTGCGGCTCCTACGCGGCTCCTGAGGCTCCCATGCGGTTCCTGCAGCTCCTGCGCCTCCTGCCCGGCTCCCGCTCGGCTCCCGTGTGCTCCGGCCACCGCGGCGCAGCCGCTCGCGGGGCCGCCACGAGCCGCGAGCGGAATTCGGCTGATAAAGGTTGTTGAAAGCAGATAAGGATGCGAGGAAGGGGAAGCGCTTGTGCCCAGGCGCTGTCTGCTTTATCTCCGTATCCTTTTGCACTTCCTGGCTCGGGAAGTGCCCGCTGGGGACGCTGAGCGCGGGGCAGGGAGGGCTCCGCACCAGCGCTGCCCCGCTGGGGCCTGCGGCCGGTCCGCATCCTGGACGTGGTGTCACCCATGGGTGCTCTCCAGGGGCTTTTCTAACATTACCCTTTGGACAGAAGCTGTGTTTGGACTTTCTCTTACTTTTCATTCATTGCTCTTCATCCTAGTTAAATTTTATATAGGAAAAAAAAAAGAGAGAAATCCCGCATTTGATCAGTCATCTAAGGATTTCAAATCAGGATTACTTTTGAAGCTTATGCAAAGAAAGTTATAAGTTTTTTATCATTTTTATGTTCATTAAAAAGCTGAAGTACAGATGTGTGTCGAAGCCCACACGCTGCAATCTTTCCCGTCTTGTCCCTCTTCTGACTTTCATTTTATTTGTCTCCCTGTTTTGCCATTTCATTTTATATTCTCTCTCCTCTTCATTAAATACTGACTACTGCCCCCTTCATTTTTTAATCAGTGCCAGTTCACTAAATCATGGTGCAGATTTTTTTAAAGCTCTGCTATTCAATAGAACAATGTGCAGGGACATAAATAGCTGACAAACAAGTCTGTTTATTAACATTTGGAAGTGTCCTCTCCAGAAGAACTCTCTCAGAGTCATTAACTAGTTTTATTGCTAACTGAGTTACCAAGTTGTCCTTTCCTCCTTGCTGACATACGGAGTGAAAGAAGCAGTATGAAAAAGTCCTTCATCCTTCCGTGGCACGGTCTATTTTTACTCGACCAGGAGCAGGATCCATGGAGCTCTGCTCCTACCTCCAGTGCAAACGAATTTTAGCTGCAAAAAGCAGTATCTTTCAGATGTGACTTGGAATAATTTTTCAAGAAATCTTGTTAAAAAGAAATAGGAAAGCGAGGAAGAGATTCAGCGTGAGAAGGAGCTGATACCACTTCCTGTGGCTGGAAATGCGTTTTCGCCGCCATTCTCCGGAATATTGAACAAGTCAGGAATTATTGCAGTAATGTCCCTGTCATTCTGAATAATACATGAAGAAAATTAGTTACTCTTCATTCAGACTGAAGCAATTATTTCATGTGTCCTTGCATGAGGCCATGTGTAACCTATTTCTGATGGCTGCAGACAGGCCTTTCACAGGATGGTGAAATAACAGCTGGGACTAATTGAGAGTATGGCTGACTTGATTCATTAGGGCTCTTTATTTATTTATTTGTGTGTGTACAGGGAGGAGTGTTCAATTCAGTATGTACAGCATTTAAAGGGCAAGAGTTGTTGTGTGCGATGCGTTGTAATGCCTGCTGCTCTGGTGAAACCTGGAGACCCCCATGGCCTCGTTAACGTGAGTCGCTATTGTGAGCGTGGCCGAGCGCCCGGCTCTGCCCGCCGGCCTGGGCCGCCCCGGCAGGAGCTGCCCCGTCCCGTGCCCAGCACCAGGCAGAGAGCTGCCCGCAGCCACTCGCTGCCTTGCTTGCTCATACACACAGGGTTATTCCCGGGCCCAAGGGGCAATCCGGAGTCGTTCCGGAGTCTCTGGATGAAGACTCACGTGGACCTGGGCGCGCGCTGCCCGGGGCCCTGCGGAGGTGGCCGGGAAGGGCTGTGATGGGGCCACGGGCGCTGGGGTGGCGCAGCCTGGGAATGCTGCTAAGGAGCAGCTTGGAAGTTTATCAAAGCTGAAATGCTTCTGTGGACTGTTCGGTTTGCATCAAGAGGCATTTTCTGAGATAAACCTCTTTTTCTTCTCCCTTTGATGCCCCCAGCCCGTGGATGTTGGGATTTCTCACTTCTACTCTGAGTGCAACGGCTAAGTGGGTTTGACTTGGAGCCCATCACCGTGGTATCTAAGTGCTGAAACTTATGTCTGGGAATGACTCTCCATACTTCCAAAGTAGGAAAGTGATAGTTGGCTCCATCGCAGGCTGTTCTGAGATCAGTGTTTACAGAACGCCTCAGAAACGTGGGAGCCTTCTCCTTGCAAACAAGTGACGTGGGCGCGAGCGGGAGCCCCGCTGGTGCCCTAGCCTTGGCAGCCCCGCTGGTGCCCTGTCCATGGGGCTGGACCCGCAGCATTGGCAGCCCCACTGGTGCCCTGTCCATGGGGCTGGACCCGCAGCATTGGCAGCCCCGCTGGTGCCCTGTCCATGGGGCTGGACCCGCAGCATTGGCAGCCCCGCTGGTGCCCTGTCCATGGGGCTGGATCTGCAGCCTTGGCAGCCCCGCTGGTGCCCTGCCCATGGGGCTGGACCCGCAGCATTGGCAGCCCCGCTGGTGCCCTGTCCGCGCGGCTGCTGCTCTGCGCCGTGGGCACGGGCTCGTGCAGACGTGCAGCGCACTTTGCTGGAGAAGATCCTCACCGCTGCAGTGAGGAAATGCAGAGCGCGGAGCACAAAATATATGGGCTTTCTAACATTTATTCCTATATGAAAATGCCAATACGGTGGCTGAGATGAATGCTAAAAACTTTAATTAAAAATAAAACAACAACACTCTCTTTCAGTTGCCTTAGCAGCAGAGAAAATGTAGGTAAACATCCTTCTTTCTGAAAGATGATCTCGTTCCTTGCGGATCTTACAGCCTCCCTTTCCAAACGTCCGTGTAGGCTCTGGTGGAGCAAGACATGAAATGACCCTGCCTCAGATTCCACTGAAGACCACAGGAGTCTTTCTGCTGATCATGCTGGACTCTGGAGCAGGCTCTTTATAGTAGGGGGAAGATTGTCTCATTTCATTAATTAGCGGGAAGAAAATGAATCATCTCGCTCTGATGCATGAGATTTCTGCCGTTAATTGCTGCGTCCGTGGCGAGCGGGGCCGCGGGGCCCGCTCCCGCGCGGGCAGCCCCGCGGCTGCCGGTCCCCCGCGGGCCGAGCCCCAGCGTTGTCATCTGCTCGCCGGTGGGCACGGCCGCGCTGCCACCAGCCGGGGCGGCCTGGCACACTTAATCCCTTTTATAAAAAACACATTTCATCACATTTTAGCTCTATTAATATTAATTCCATATTCCGACATGAAGAGCAGCCCCACGCGGCAGCCGGCGCTTTGATCCGCCTGCCTGGGTGGCCAGATGGGGGTCCGGGCTCCATCCCGCACGGGACCCCGGTGCGGCACCAGCGAGGACGCACGGAGCCCCGCGTGCCGGTGTCTTCAGGGATCCCTCCCCAGGATTTCCCCGGGGTTTCCAGCAGTGGCACCTGTGGGAGCGCCGGCCGGGAGGCAGCCAGGAGGACACGGGGTGCCCCACTGCCGTCCTCACCGCTAGATCCACAGAGGGTCAGCGTCCCACCTTGCGGGGGCTGGACTTTGCCTTGGGTTGGGCATGCAGATCCTGTCTTCAGGTAGGAATTTTTAAGATGCGTTATTGGCCCTCCAAGTGCCCGGCCTTGCAGAGGGAATAAGTTCCTGGGCCTTTAAGCTGAGCCTCAAAATTAGAAACCCTTACTGAAGATTTTTATGAAAATCAGCTCGACCTTGACTGTTCGTAAATATGGCGTGACACTTCACTCTTTGCCTTTACAGAGTGTACATGGTTTTAAATAGTCCAACTTTATATAAAGGCTCACTGTTATAAAAAGTAATTTATATTGGTTCCTTTCCCAAATACATTAATTACAACCTCAATAAGAGCATACAGTATTTGCATTTCCACTTACAATGATGTGTTTCTAAGAGAGAGCGCTAGAATAGCTGGAGCACTTTATTCGATTCATAGACCGTGGCATTTCCCTCTGCACTGAGCCCTCCTTCATGGAAAAATCAGAGTTCTCAGGTCGGTTTTCTTTTCCAAACTGAGACAATACAAATAAAAAAAAAAAAGTTAATCTAATTCTAATTTCACTCTACATGCTGGCAAATGGAATAGTTAGGCTTTTAGTTGTATTAAATATTAGCAGATAAAATACCTATTTGTTCATTTTACCTCTGAATTGTGAAGAAAGAAGCACTTCTTTATTTTTCAGTACTTTTAAGCCATTATAGGTATACATTTTCTAAAGTAAACATCTGAATTTCATGCTCGCGCTATTACTTAGGCTGTGAAATGCAGAGTCTAAGGTGCCTATTTAGCTTCCCTGTTCACATTCCTTGTGTTTCCAGACGCGCACTGCGAAGGGGCACGCTCAGGAGCGCCCAGGTCCCTTGGCAGGGGGTTAACGGCGGGTTTGGCTGCAGCCTCGTGCTTGCAGCAGAAACGAGAGCCGGAACAACCGGCCGGGAGGCTGGGCTGTGTGAGCACCAAGAGGGGACGGGGTGGCGGCGCCGTGGCCGTTCACCGCCCAGGCTTAAGCACAAGGACGTTCCCCGGCGCAGCTGAGCGCGCCCCGTGCCTGCCGCTGAGGCCGCTGGTCACCGGGTTTCCGCGGGATCCGTGCACCAGGCTCCGGCAGGGCAGCAGCAATCTTGGCGGGTGGCAGCTCTCAAGGATGCGCTCGGCATCTCTTGGCAGCAGCCAGGCAGTGTTTACACGGGTGGCTACGGTCCAGATTTTGTTTCGGGATGGGAATAAAAAGAATGCAATTGTTATCTCAAACCATGATCTCATCTGTTCAGAAACCAAGTATGTTCTTGCAGAATAGAAGGTCTCTGCTGATGTTTTACTCTCTCAGGCCGAGGAACCTGATTTCTCCATGCAGAATCGGTCTGCTGTTGCTGACCATAGAGACTCCCCAAAACAGCCTTACTCCCCATCCACCACCGTGGGCACTGGCGTGAGGCGGCTCTGCAACGAGCTGCCGGGCACGGGGCCCACCTTTGGGTACCCAAAGATACCCTGTCGGGGAGCAGAGCTGATGTGAGCGCCTGCGGCCACTGGGATAGAGTGTCCCTGTGCCCGTGCTCCGGGTGTCCGGACTAGATCATCTCTAGAGCTCCCTTCACGAAACGGCCCTGAACGGGCGCTGGGGGAGCGGCTTCGGTGCGGGTGTGCGGGGGCTGCGAGGCCCGGCCCGCAGCTCGCTCCTTCCCTAAGAGGAATGGAAACGTGCGGGATTCAGCTCGGCTACAGGATGATCGAAATGAAGCTGTTTATGGGAGCAAACGACTGCTGTTTACTGTCCCACACAGCCCTGTAAACAACCCTTTTTTAGCTTATACTAAGGTCTTTCATGTAGCTTCAGCACTAAGAGTGTGTGATGATAAGAAATAAGGAATATCAAAGGAAAAATAGATAGAATAGCAGCTCCCTAAAATTATGTAAATAACTGATTGAGGAGTGTGGTTAAGATGGATTTTTTTTTTCATTTGAATATCCTAAATAGTTATATTTGCAGAATTACCGCATCTCTTGGGGTTTTTCTAATGCTGTGGCTTGTATGTGCTACACTCGTGCATAACTAGTTGTCTGTGTGCCAGGAACATTTTTTTTTCTTTTATAAATGATGAGATTTTGATTCTGCACCGTAGTTATATCAATATTCCAGGCTCCTGAGATCATTTTAATGTGATGACAATGGTAGTATTAGTTCAGTCTGTTAATCCCAGGGCTCCTATATTTTAGCATCTCTGCAATCTCATCCAAATTATATTATATCCTTGCATTTATCTTCATACATACCTTATAAAAAATGCTGCTGAGCATTGAGGCAGCAGTTGGGATTTCAAACTGGTTTGAGGTACTCCGGGCTGCCTCTGCTTCCGCGCTCCCCTTTGCTGTCTTGCTCTTATTAGCTCCCCTTTGCTGTCTTGCTCTTATTAGCTCCCCTTTGCTGTCTTGCTCCATCAGCTTCCCGGAGGCGCGAGGAGCGGCGCGAGCCCGCGGCACCGGGGCTGCTCCGCTCCCGCTGCCATCGCTCGTCCCAGCAGCACAGGCTGTTTCGGGAGGCTCCGTTTCCTCACGTGGACTTCCTTTCTACTTAGCTTTTGTTGCTTTGATGGCATTAAAACTAAATTCTGACTAAAAATATCAGTTTGCTCTGTAGCAAAGTGTTTTCCCATGTGAAAATCCATAGAGACGCTCCACCTCAGTAGCAGATTCCTTTGTGTTGGCAGTGTGGGCTGTCCCGGGGAAGGGAACCCGAGCTGCTACCGTGGACTTGGAGGGAATCAGGGAATAATCACGGGACTGGAAAGGTTAGCTGATAAAAATCAAGCATTAGTCGTGGGTGGAAAAGGATCCGTGGGGGATGCCGTGTGGGTGACGTGTCTGTGGAGGCAACGCTCTGCGGGAAAGGGCGCAGTGGGGAGGCTGCGGATTCGAATGCAGGCGGATTTGCCTGCAGCGGCAGGAGGAGCTGGGACAGGACTTTGGGGAACATAGGGCAACAACATAGATAGACACTAGAGACTGTTGAGAAGTTGAGGGGTTTTTCCCCATCCTAAAATGCTTAGGAATTACTTCCTTGAGACAACTGCCTTCCTGGTATATTTTCCCAGTGTCTTGTTCTGAGATAGGAAGGATCTGGCCAGATGGGAAGGAAATGCAGACGTTACTGGTGTCAGCAGAAATTCTTTGCTGGTGGTTGCACCTCTTGACATTGGAAATGGAAGGCCTGGAGCAGTACCCGAGTGCCAGGTAAGAAGTGATGAAAGTGGAGGGCTGGGGAGGAGAGGCTGCCTGCCGCAGAGAGCTGCCTTCAGGTGGCTTGTGACGGAGCCCACAGCTCTGCTGTGGCCTTGTGATGGAGCCCACGGCTCTGCTGTGACCTTGTGATGGAGCTCATGTCTCTGCTGTGACCCAGGGTTGGAGCCCACATCTCTGTTGTGACTTTGTGATGGAGCCCACGGCTCTGCTGTGACCTTGTGATGGAGCCTGAGTCTCTGCTGTGACCCAGGGTTGGAGCCCACATCTCTGTTGTGACTTTGTGATGGAGCCCGTGTCTCTGTCATGACCCTGCGATGGATCCCATGTCTCCGTCGTGACCTTGTGACAGAGCCTGTGTCTCTGTTGTGACCGTGTAATGGAGCCCCTGTCTCTGTCATGACCCTGCGACGGACCCTGGGACGGAGCTCATGGCTCTGCTGTGACCCTGAGGTGGATCCCATGGCTCTGTTATGATCTTGTGATGGAGCCAGTGGCCGGCGTGGCGAGCGGCTCCCGCGGGGCCGGGCCGAGGGAAGCGCTCCGGGCCGGTCCCGCCGGGGCTCGCAGGCAGAGGCAGCGCGTGCTGCTCGCTGGGCAGCCCGGGGGAAGCAGCAGCCCAGCCGGCAACGTTAGATATTCCCTGTGGATGCAGAGCAACCTTCAACTGTAAGAAACATATTTATTTCTTGTCTTTTAAGCCTTTTTTTTCCATGGATTCTTTGAATATAGTTGCGTCTGCTCGTGGTGAATTTGCACCTTGGGAAGCTGAGCCATTGGCACCAGTTATGGGATAAAACTTTCCAAATCTGAAGAACTATTTGTGTTTCCTTCTCATGCCAATGACTGTGATTGATGATTAACCACACAAGCTGATATTGCCCTAATCTCTCTGAATGATCAGCATCTCACTGCCTTGACCTCTTCTGTTCTGGCATTTAATTAGCCTGATTTTTCCCTTTTGGGTAAAGCATGGAGACACAGATTTGGATATAAGTTTTAGAGATATCATGCACACTCCCGGCCTCCGCTAAGGCTGCTGTGCCACAATTCCCTGCGCTCCTGGGAATCAGGCATCAACCTCATGAACCTGCTAATAACTGAGAAAAAACAGGAGGTATCACAGCACGCTGGAAAATGATAATCAATTCATCCCATCATAAGTTCATGCCATCTTCATTTTCTGGCCTAAAATAATGTACCACTTGGCATTTAGCCAAGCAAATGAAGGGCTTTCCCTATTTCTTGCCACAGAAGTGGTGACTTAGGGCGTGGATGAACTATCTTCCTCATGCGTGGGTGGAGGTCACGCAGGAAAAGACCTGAGTTCTTTGCTTGCTTCTCTTTTCCAGAGCTGTGTCAGGCCGTTGACCGGCGCGGTGCCGCCGCTGGCACGCGCAGCGAGCTCCCGCCCGGCCCTCGCGCTGCTCCTCGCTCCGTGCGCTCCTGGCGGGAGCCCTGTCCCCACCCGTCATCTCTCGCAGCCCGAAGAGTCTAAGTTGTCTGGCCATTTCCCACGCGCAAGCCATTTCCAACCTTTGCTCATCATTTCCTCCCCTTCTACTGTGATCGAGTAAAATATTACGCTCGTCTCATGCATGAAAACTCTACAGAGTTGGGAGGTTGGTTTTTTCCATATTACCTCTAAGCACCTGTTCTCATTACTAGGTAATATTCTTGCAGAATTGCAAACTATTAAAGAAGTGTTAAGTCATTTCAAATGGGATAGAATTTCATTCCTCATGCTGCCATTGTCGGGTTTGTCTGCAAGACACCTAAAACTCTTGCAAGTGCTTGGTAGGCACTAAAGGCGATGCCTTTGGAGCCAGAATGGCGGCGGGGGCGCGTGAGGAGCTGCAGGGGCGCGTTTTGCGCCGGGGAGCCGGCCCGGGGCCGTGCTCGGCCGCAGCGCTCCCGGCGCCGAGCTCCGCTCCCAGGAGGGCCGCAGCGGGAGCAGCTCCCCGGCGTGCGCGGGAGGCCGCTGCCAGGCGAGCGGAGGCTGCAGGAGGCTGGCGGTGGTTGTGGAGCGGCTGCAGGAGAGCAGACCCGATCCGAGGTCCCCGCGGTGCCGAGGACCCCGGGCAGCAGCTCCGCAGCCCCGGGCGCTGCCGCCTGGCGCCCACTCCAGCTCCGCGGACCAGCACGGGGCTCTTGGCGGCTCTCTCCTCCCAGCAGTGCTTAGAACTAACCCTGCAGCCGGCTTGACACGGCTGACCCAGCAGCCCTGAGCACCGTTCACATGTAGGAACTTCACGCTTAATTTACAGCTCTGCATTGATGTGACTGCGTATCCTGTCCATAGCGTGGCTGCACAAAGCCGCTTCCTTTCCTTGATGTCCTCGCACTGCACAGAAATTGCAGCTTCCTTTTCAGCTGGGAGCTTGAGGCCTCAAAGAGACTTTTATCCCCTGAACTGAGGACCTGCTGCCGTCACCAGAATGGTAATGGTAACGTAGGGAAACCTTTCGCATGCAGGAAAACTGAAAGAAATACTTGCAAAAGTCGTTAGAAAATGTGCATGTGGCCTAGAGCTTGTTTTGTCAAGAATTTAAACATGTAATCTTGACATGTAAATATTTCCAGAAATATTTCCTGAATAAATAAAATTCCTTCCCAAATGACCTCAGCCTTTGGCAGTTGTAGACATGTATACTGTACATCTTCCAGCAGGACTCATCTGGGGCTCAGTGCTGCGGCGTGCGCAGCGCCTGAAGAGCTTGCAGGCTTTTGCAGGCATGCGGACTGCTGCGGGCCTCGGGACTTGGGGAAGAGGCTGGAAAATGTTGCAAATGCGAAGTTAGCTCCTCGTGGAGCTAACATGGGTTACAGAGCCCCAGTGCCGGGTCCTCCCAGGTAGGCACCTTCACTCAGCCAAGCCTTACATGGCCAAGCTCGAGGCACCGTGAAGTCAGGACCACTTTGTTGTGGAATATAAGGCAGTTAAATTTCATAACTTTTTAAGCAAAATGTTATTCGATATTCCTTTCTTACTGCTTAAAAATTATATTTTTAAAATTTTTATCTCCCTTCAACGGCTCTGAGGGCCTCAAAACAGAAACTTTCTTCTGTCCAGTTTACTTTTCTTTTCTGTTTTTTCCTTCTCTTTTTTAGTTCTCTTTTTTTTCTTTTCCTTTCTTGCTGTGCCAGCTCTGGAGAGTTAAGAGCACGGCCTTATGGATCGCGCTTCTGCTGAGCAATCCCACCTGGTACCTTCATATCCGCGCTGTTCCCGGGTCCGCGGGGTGGTGCGGAGCCAGGGAGCCCTGTGCGCCGTTCCCATGTGCCGTTCCCATGCGCCGTTCCCGTGCGCGGCTCCCGTGCGTGGCTCCCGTGTGCCGTTCCCATGTGCCGTTCCCGTGCGCCGTTCCCGTGCGTGGCTCCCGTGCGTGGCTCCCGTGTGCCGTTCCGGTGCGTGGCTCCTGTGCGTGGCTCCCGTGCGTGGCTCCCGTGTGCCGTTCCCGCGCGTGGCTCCTGTGCGTGGCTCCTGTGCGTGGCTCCCGTGTGCCGTTCCTGCGCGTGGCTCCTGTGCGTGGCTCCCGTGCGTGGCTCCCGTGTGCCATTCCCGTGCATGGCTCCTGTGCGCGGCTCCCGTGCGCGGTTGGGCAGCGCGGTTGGGCAGCCCATGCGCGCGGGGCTCCCGGCCCCGGCGTCCCCACGGCCGCTAACGGGTGCGCTCTGCAGCACGTGCCACCCTCGGGAGCCCAGCTCCGCCTGCGTCAGAGGCTGCTCTCCTCTCTGCTCGCCTCAAGATATAAAACTGATAAAAGATTCAAGTCATTTCTGCAAGTAGGAGAGGAACATTAATAGTTCCTTGAAAGGATTTCTTTTCTAAAAGGGTAATTTTAAAATCAGTTTCATTTCTTGGCCAATTTATTACTCATCCAACCGTGCTAAGCCCTAACTATGTTATCAAAATACCGTATTCCCGAGCATCGAGCAGGGCTGGCTAGGACACCAGAATGTCATTTTCTGGCCAGCTAGGACTGGAAGTTGCTTCTGGTGGGCATGGGGCAGCGCAGCGGTGAGGGGCCTGCACGGGAGTGGAGCTCACACGGCTGCTGCGTCCGCGCGTGGGGACCGGACACGAGCTGCAGAGGAATTCCAGTGTGAGCTGTTCCTAGCTTCTGGCTCTCGTAACTCCCATCCCATCCTCTGCAAACGTAAAGAAATATCTGTTGAGGAGACAGGGGCTGACTCAGAGCTTGGCGTCACGTCAAGCAACTGATGCTGAGCAGGTTCTCAGCCCTGGGCTGCGCCGTGTCCAAGGAGCACTGTAGGTTGGGAGGTACCAGGGACTTCCTAGCTCCTACGGGCCAGCACCAGGGTCCTGGAGAGAGGACACGTTTCCAGCCCCTAATTCTGTTGTCCCATAGTGCTGCCTTTGGAGCACCAAATGAGGAATGCTATGGCTCGCGGCAGGAACCCCTGAGCCCCACACCAACTAGCTCGGACAACTTAACTTCACTGCAAAACGTCCGAAGGGGTAAGTACCCCGGCCCGCTTTGTCAGGCGAGCGGTGTGTGGTCGCCTGACCGGGAGCCAGCAGTCGGCCGGGCTGGGCGCTGTGTGTTGGGATCAGCCTGAGCACTAACTCTGCCGTGGGCCGAACGGGTAGCAGTGTGAACAGTGTGAACGTGTCTGGTCCTCGATGCGGCCCCAAGGGGCTCTCCGAGCCTCGTGTGAGCAGGGAAGCGGGAAGGGCAGCCGGGAGAGCAGCTCCCGGAGCCCTCCGTGCTGCCCGCGCTCTCCGTGCGCCCTTGGCACCGCGGCGGGCGGCAAGAGCCCGCTGGGCACGGCACGCCAGGCGCCTCCTTGGGCCCCGCGTCCACCAAGTGCTCGCACTTCCCTCCTGCTTCTCCCTAGAAGCAAATTCAGATTCTTTTCTTAGATTGCCACAAATTCCGGAAGCTCTTGCAATCAAAGGATTAGTTAAACCTGTGTTACTCAACGCATTTTGTTTCACTACATTACTAGAAACGATTGCACAATTTCACTACCAAAATGAGTTAGCTTTTTCACCAGCTTTTCGTTTACTTGAACTTTGAAGTTTTCACTTCTGCCATTTGATTCAAGCCTCTATTGAGGAAAAATTATGGAGTGACATGCCACATGTAAAGGATTAAGGACAATAAAATGTGTTTGTTCCCTGTTGGCCAATATTAGAAATAAGGCCACTAAAAGCTTCCTATCATTCTTTTTAATGTTTAAAAAAAGGTCATATGCTGCTTTTCCTTTCACAAAAAGACCCCTTTTGCTGTGCAGGGTTCTCTCAGCGTATTCATCAGAAGCTGACTTTTGTCCACAATCAAAAAGCACTCATTAATTTTTTTCCTAATTCAGGAAAACTTTTCTTCTATATTGTAGGTAAAAATCTGGAATGAGAATTCAGATCTAGACACAGCTCTGTGCTCAGTACAGTCTTCTTGTTCTTTTAGCCCGTGTATGAAAAAGCATCTTCCCTGAGTCTAGCAAGCAGTTCCTTCGACCAGCTGACTATTCTGCATTGTAAGGGAACAGAAGGAGTTAAGTTTTGGAAAAGCTAAAATCGAGGTTAAAAGGTTATCTAAGAGCCTCAGCCCGAGCACTGAGATGAGGATGTCTGAGCTGCTCTCAGTGGTTACTGATACTGGGGAACTGCCGGTGTGTCCTGGTGCCTGCAGGAAACAGGGCAGCCAAAGGCAGCGCTCATCCCCGCTCTGGAAGCGCCCGGGTGCTCGGATCGCTCCTGTCTTCGTTAACCGGCCTTAGCAACAGCGTTATAAGTCCAGGGAAAGTCCTCACTACTATTTCTTTAAAAACAAAAATAAAAGAAAAAAGAACATGTGAAATTAAAAGTTTTGCTCGTAGAACACATTTGTGTTGGTTTGTATAATGCTCCATGTAGTGCATACAACTCAAAAGGTATTCCAGCCGGCTTCTAGAGCAGTGTTCTGAGCAGCGAAGATCAGGAAAAGAGCATCTCTCCTCAATCTGCACTGCACTAATATTGTTAGTTTGCTGCTCAATCACTGTTACATGTTACAAATGTCTCATATAATCTAAACGTAAGCTTGGGCATCTTCAGTGATTCATAAGGTTACAAGGTTTCCCTTATAATTTTGATGTTTCAAAATGAAGGTAAATTTTTGTCGTGCTGCCTGGAGGCAGTTGCAGCTCAGCTCACCCTCCGTCACCCTCTGGCTGTGGGAAGAGCAGGTCAGCTGGTGGGACAGAAGGGTCCCAAAGGCCGCGACACGGAGCGCTCTGGAGGTGCCAGTCGTGCCTGTGCGGTCCGGAGCAGGCCCTGTGGCGCATCCCAGCTAATATCTCCTGGCAGCAGGCTCAGAGGGAGACAGAGCAGTCTCAGAATTATAAACTTCGCTGTGACACCAAGCAATAAACTTGACGCCGGGAGGGAACTTCTATAAAGCAGGGTAAGTATAGTCAGTTAATCTTTAGTGACTGTGTAGATATACTTAATCATATTTAAGTCTGTTCATATGTGAATGTTTATTTAAATATTTCTGGATGTTCTTTAAAATAATAACTCATATATTCCAGTGGAATACAAACATTCATTTCTTTGAGCCCATCCAGTGATAGCGGGATGTAGAATTCCTTATCCAGTTCTTGTTCTGTAGCTTTTCTCCTCTCAGCTAATTATTTTAGTGTCGTTGTCTAGCAATGCACTTGGTATTGAATGTTATATTTTTAAAAGTTCTTATGCTTGTCTTAGCTGGAAGAATGTGCTGGCCTGTCTTGCAATTCGTGCTGTAGCCTCATCGGAGTTAGGTAATATATACAAAAATAATAAGTCGCTAAAATTGTGCTGTAAGTCACTTGAGGTTTAACATGTTTCTTAACGACGAACAATCCCAGGCAGCCAGAAACAATTCTGAGGAATTCCAAGCACTAATGAAGGAAAATATTTCAGGAGAGGGAGCTTCCAGTGTGTGCCAAGGGCTTTCCCGCGCCGAGCTGCCAGAAGCAGGTGCCGGGGTGCCCGGAGCGCGTCCCGCCGCCCGGCCTCCTCTGGGCCTGCGGGAGCGCAGGGGCAGCGAGCGAGCCGGGCTGGCCCGCGCCACGGGGGTGCCCGCGCTGCCCGGGTGCCCTGCGCAGCCCCTGCACCCGGCCGAGCAGCCGAGCAGCCGCTGCGCTGCTGACACGCAGCCGGCGGCAGTTCCGAGCCTTGCAGCCGAAATAGGAAAATGGTCAAAAATGGAAACAAACAAAAAACCCACCCAGGCAAATCTAGACTAGAGCAAGTCATTGAGTTTGCAATCGTGCTTCCTGCTGCGGGGAAGGTTTCCCATTCAGACACTCTTTGGCATTTGAGCTCTTCACAAAGTACCGGTAAGCAATCGCGGCGAAGCCGTGACCAGCTGCTAACCTCGCGGTTGCATCTCGCTGTACAGTAAGCTGCCGGCCGGCAGCCAGGGGCAGATATTTCAGTGTCAAAGCAGAGGATTCTGCAAGGGGAGTGAGTGCTGTCAGCTGTCGGCAGCGCAGGGCTCGGGAGCCCAGCGCGTCGTTTGCGCCTTGTGTAATGGTTGTCCGTGAGGAGTAAACGCCAGCGACCCTGCTGACTGTTGGGAGCCGCGCGGGGTGGAGGCCGCGTGGGGAGGAGGCTGCGGGGCCGGTGCCTCCCTGCGCCGCTGCGCCCGGGGCCTCCGCGGGGCGGGAGCTGCAGAGCCGGCCTCTCGGCCCCGCTCCGAGCTGCCGGAGCGACGGCCCCGGGCACAGCGGCGCCGGCAGCGCCAGGCCTGCCGCCCGGCCGCGCTGCCTCCGCGGAGCCGCCGCTTCCTGTGGCACTGCCGGCAGCCACGCTCGTCCCCGGAGCGTCCCCGTTCGGCTGCGGCACGGACAGACCCCGGCGCCCATACCGACACCGCGCTCCTCCAAACCGGGGAGGCCCTGGCGAGGAACGGGGGGCACTGCGCAGAGCATCGATATCTGGAAGCGTCCGGGGTTCCTTATACTCAGTCTGAGAGCAGTTATTTTTGAACGTAATTTGAAATACTGTGCCTTGATTTACACCTAAACTGGAAAGAGTAACTGCTAATCTGTGCTCAATAGTTTCCCCAGCTCGGGGCCTGTTTGTTCAGCAATGACGATAGTGATAGAGCCCAAACTTATTCAGTCTTATAAGCCCAGTGAATAGGTCACAAGCTCTGCCTTCATTTCCATGATGTGAGACTACTGCATGTGTCTCTAACCGTGTGTCTGTATTCGGTCGGATGGGAGCGGCCGTGGCGGGGCAAGCGCTGCTGCGCCCGGCGCTCTGCGCAGGGTCTCTGCGGGCGCCGGGACCTGGTGCCCGCCGTGGTGGCAGCTCGCCGGGCGCTGCGTGTCGCGCTGCTGCGGGCTCAGCGCTTTAGCCCTTTGCCGCTGCTTTTTCCTTTAAGCAGGCACAAAAAGGGGAAAACGGGACCTTAGCACTGAGCGGGAAGGCGCCCGGGCTCCCCGGCGTGCTCTGCCGTCACTCCTACTGCTTCGCCTCGGGCGCAGGGGGTCTCCGAGCGGAGCAGCGAGTTGGCAGCACAGGTTCCGTTTGCAGTTTAAAATACTGTTTTCAGTATACCGAATAGTATACTGCTCAATGGCAGTCTAAGGCCAGCCACAGATGTTACTTAAAACTGCATTTGATTTCGTGAAGACCAAATTGGCAGTATTATAGATCGAAAGGCTGTTACATCCCCAAGCCCGTGTATAAAAATACTAGAGATGTGTTCTGGCCTGCTTTCCTGGTTCTCATAAGTGCAATTCCCTAATTACAAACTGATCTGTAAGTGCAAAATAAAACAGAAATACAAAATAGATTCAGCTTTAATTGCTGAAACCAATTAAATTTGGGAATGAGTTGAAAATGTCAGATTTTTAATGTCACATTAAAAAAGGCGGGCAAGGCCCCTGAGCGCTTGTGGAACTCCCCATCCCCAAAACAACTTCTTCCTAGGCATGGAGAGCTGTCACGATTGTGTTTACTCTTTCCATTACCCTCTAATAGTGTTTTCCGCTGGGAAGCGCCCTGCAGCGCACACCCGTCTCGTCCCGTCCACGCGCCGCCTCTGATCCCGCCGCTCGGAGCCGTCCCCTGCGCCGCCGCCGCCTCTCATCGCGCTCACACTCGCGCGCGTTGCTCTGCCGGTGGAAAGAGCAGCTGCTTTGGAAGTCTTATTAAGGCACTGCCTTGTTGGGCAAAACTCTTTCACGTAGCAGGTTTAGTTTTTCATTGCAGATTTGTTCAGGCTTGATGTATAAAGTGTTTTAAGTTTTTTTCCCTTTTTTTTTACATTTGGGGAGCGCAGGAGAGTGCGTCATCCTCTCGTGTCTCGCTTGCTTTGGCGTTTTGGCTCGGAGAGGCCAGGGTGTGTTTTCTACAAGCACAAAGCAAATCACACGGGAACACTTATCCTTAGACGTGTGTTGCTGCAGACTTCACTGCGGTCCCTTCTCAGTTAACGGGCCAGGGGAGAACCCCAAAACCAACGTGGGGCCTGGAGAGCTCCTGGGCTAGATGCTCTATGGCAAAATGACGTACCCGATTTCCAGCCTGTGTTTTATCTTGTCCTGTGTAATGCGGGAGGCAGAAATGCAGAAACCCAAAGCGCTGGGGCCGCTGCTCCCCGTCTCGTGCAGGCAGCTCTCCCTCCTCGCCCTGTTGGTGACATGGGCAGCAGCCGGGCTAGCTGCCGGACCGCCCCGCGCAGCCTTCCCGCCCGCGCTCAGCGTGAGCCCCGGGTACCCCAGCAAAACCCGTGAACCCACACGTGCCCCTGGGAGAAAACGGATGGGCCGCGCGGGCCCCAGTGTCTCCCTGCAGCTCTCGGCACAGCCTGGCCCACCGTGTGCTCTGCATTGCGGTCACGCAAGGGGCACAGGGACAGGGCAGCGCGGATCGGGCTGCCCGCGCTGGACGGGGACACTCGCTATTGGGACCTTGTGCAGAGAGGACAGGGGAGCTGGGTCCGGCCGGGGCTGAGGCGCCGCTCAGATCCTCCGTGAGGATCAGGCTTGGCAGAGGACAGGGTAACCTCTCCTTCCAGAGAAAGCCAAACCCAGCAACTTTAAAGGCTCATCAGGAAAGGTGCGTGGGGGAGGTCACAAGAAATGGGATTTTCTCCCGGGATTTTCTTCCATGCTTTTTGCAAGTAGGGCAATGTATATAAACATAGATATATATATATTTAGGTAATCTACGCAGATAACTAAACATGCATCTGCATTATAAAAGCCACCAAAGGAAGAGCAAGAGCACGCACAGGAAAGCACACAATTTGGGCAAATCTGGTCGCTCTGCACTTAGCAGAGCCCAAGGGTTCCCGTGGCAGGTGAGGCCGGGCCCTTCGGTGCCGACCCGGCCCGGCCCGAGGCGGCGTGGCGCTTCCCGCACTGCAACCGATCCGTGAGGAGCCGGTGCTGGGAAGGGCTCCCGGCGGAGCCAGAGCCAGGCGGGAGCCGGTCCCGGTGCTCGCGCGCACGTGGGTTTTGGGGCTGGGAGCTCTGGGCAGAACAAGCAACCCGGTACCCGGATCCAACTGCCAGATTCCACCAAAGTTTCCCGTTGGAAATGAAGATTATTAAGTTGCTCCTTCAAATTCTATATTTTTTCTTCCTAGCACTAATCACTGTCTAAATACTTAGAATATGTGTATATATGTAGAGTGTGTGCCTATACATATATATACATACATATACAAAATACATGTAAGTAATATACACACATATATATAAAGAATTACATACACTTCCTTTTTTCCTTTTTTTTTTACCTATGATTTAGCCAGGCAAGAGCCTCCTCTTATTGCTCTGCTTTTGGGGAAGAGAGGGGACAGGGGGCAAGGGGAAACTCTCCTCCCGAGGGGAACGCGGAGGCCGTTCGCATGGAGCAGGGAGCCGCGCTGGGCCGGCACGTTCGGTCGCTGGAGATCTCAGCGCGCCGGGGACCCTAGAGGGTCTCTGCAAAAGGAGCCCTTTATATCCGGGCCGGAATGCTGGCCGTGGCAAGGAGGTTGCCATGGCGAATGTGCATTTCCTACCATTTCCTACGGACTGGGAGAGAACAGGCGAGTTAGAGCCATGCACGGCAGGGGCTGCTGCTGCGCGGGCTGCGGTGACTCCTCTCTGCTGCTATGGGGTAAAAGTTCCCATGTTTGGGGTTTTTTTGAGGAAGCATGTTACAGCAACAGTTCCATTAAAGTAGTCATCTGAAGCCAGTTTTAAACCTTACAGATTTAGAAATACTCATTTACTGAAAAAAAACCTTCACATGCGACTTTACAAACCCTGTGCAAGCCCCAGCACCAATGGGGCTTTTGTGTTACACTTCTCCTTGCAGAAAAGATATTGTATATACAAACAGCTGGAGAGCGCCTTAAACTTGGCGCTATTATCTGATTATATACACATAAATCTGCTTATATAATTCTACTTGAACAGCATGGAATTGTTTTGCCAACAATTTACACTCTCATAGCTGAGACCTTGCAGACCTACTTTAAAAACTGGCTTAACTCTTTGAACTCTTGGTTGCCTCTGATTTAAAGTAGCTGCATAATTTTAACTACAGGGTTGGGGGTTATCTCATTCAGAGTGTTGCAGTCTTGGGAAATGATCAGCTTTCAGTGCAGGCTGTAGATAAAACGTTGCTTGGTTTCTGTCACCGGGCTCCTCACTCAGAGCAGTTTCCCAGCAAGGGTCCAGCTGCAGGGCCCCAGGCAGGACCCATGGGTGCCGCGGTGGGTGCAGACACCCATGGCCGCTTGCAGAGCGCTCGTCTGTGTGAAGAACTGAAACGCGGGTGCAGACCATGTCTGTGCAGCTCTCGAAATCCCTCCTCCTGGGGGAAGCGCCGCTGCTTTTGCCCTCGCTGCCTGCGGCGCGCGGCACCGTCCGCTTCCCGAGTGCTCAGTGCCGGCTCCCCGCCGACCTGCCCGCGCGTCCCTGCGCCCGCGCTCGCCGTCCCGCTCGCCTCGCGTTAAACCTCACTGCAGCAGCGGGGGCTTCTCCAGGGTGTCCGTGCACAGCGCTCAGGCCTCCCAAGCCCCTGCCTGGGAGCCTCCGGCCGTGCTGCTGACACCGGCGGGATGGGAGTTTCGGTTCCCCGTCCTGCACCTGCCCTGTGCGCCCCGGGCTGCCGGAGCCGCGGGCTGCGTGCGCGGGGCTCTGGAGCACCAGGCGCTCTGCCCCGTGCGCAGCCTTGCCCGCCAGCCCGCGTTCTGCACCGTGCCACGCTCCCCGCTCCTCCACCTCCACGGAAGAGCCGGCCGGCGACACGTGGTTAACGCAGCCGGGCTGGACGCGCTGCCCCGTGAGCCCATAGCGGCTTCCTCACTGCTGTTCGGCTTAGCAGAGCGCGGCTGGAACAACGAAGGGCAGCGGGGGACGCAGAGGACAAGCCCTTTCTGCTCCCGCTTTAAAGCAAGGAGGATTCATCTGGAGAAACCCCTGGGATTGCTCTCAACGTGGTGCCAGCTTGCAGCAGAAGGTTTTTGGATAAGATATGAGCTTGCTTTGGAAACATCAAGTGTCAAAGCTGCTGTTGACTTCCACAGGGCAGGAGCGGGTCGTGGAGGCAGGAACCGGCTCGGGATGGGGCGCTGTCCGGAGCTGGGCGGCCGTGGTGGCCGTGGCCGTGGCTGTGGGGCACCGGGCGGCGTGAGGCGCCCGTTTACCCAGCCCTTGGCCCCAGGACGGCCCTAGCAAGTGGTACCTGCAGCTGCTCCACGCCTGGCGTTCCCGGGGCGGCAGAGCTGGAGCTTCGCTGCCGAGAGCGCTGCCCTCGCGCCGGGCGGCAGCCGGGAAGGTGGGAGCCGCTTCGCGCCCTGGCCCTTCCCGGCACCTTCCTGAGGATGTTGTCTCCACACGCAGCAGGCGGGAAGGCTCTGGAGCCGGGATGGGAATTGCCACCGGCAGCAAGGAGGGCACGTCAGCCCCGAGCAGCCGGACGGGCCCGGCCGCTGCGCGCGAGCCCCCAGCAGCGCGGGTTGCAATCACAGAGCCCCGCATGTCGCTGGCGCGCTGCTCCCGCACACGGCACCGGCTGCAGCGGAGCCAAGGGGGAACTGCAATGGGCAGCTGCAGCGGGAGCGAGCGGGACAACTGCAGCGGGCAGAGGACATCCCGTGGCCCCCAGTGCGGCCTGCCGGCATGACTCACAAATGCAGAGCACAAAGGAACATATTTAATTAGCCCGTGATTACATATTAATTACCCTTTTGTGCCATGTACACGCAGGACGAATAAAAGGTCTTTAAGCAGAATGGGTTTATTTCCTTTAAGGAAGCGAAACTGAGAAAAAAAGGCAGCTGCTGCGTGCCAGAGGAAGCTGAGATGGGGGGTTCTTGCTAGATTTTCTGCGATGCGGCTTTTCAGAAGCCCGGCGCATGAAAGGGAGGTTTTTGTTTAAGTCCTTGTGAGTTAAGAGTACAGATAGAAAATCAGTCTTGTGATATAAGAGCAATAGGAAGAAGGAAGCTGTATTCCGCTTGGGTTTTGAAGCTGATTGAAGCAGGCTGGCTCGTCAGAGCTGTATTCAAAGCTTTGGTTTGGGTTTTGTTTGTTTGCTTGGCCTTGGGACGCTGAAATCCTCCGGGCACGGGGGATTTTCCTGCTCTCCCCATGCAACAGGTAGGGCTGAGTTGGCCAATACAGCCCAGTTAATGTCTTAGGGACATGACCGTGCGGTGGGAGCGATGCACCGCGCATGTCACCCGGCGCTGGTGACGCCGAGAAAGTCTGCGCTGTTTATAGGAACCATGACCGAGCTTTAAAACAAATGCTTTTTTTTCTTCTTCTTCTTTTTAAAGACTTTTCTGTGTTGGCAATCTGAGGAATCTGCAAATTGAATCCATCCATCTGGCACTGGGAAAACAAACAGCGCATTCGTGGGTCTGCTGCTTCTTTGCTCCAGTGCTTAAATATCCTAAAAACGACTAAGGGCCAGAGGTGGCTAAGCCCCGTCACCCCAGCTTATCCTCTCCGCGATGTTATAAAGAGGCTGTGCAGATTACTCAGCAAAACAACAGCTTGGTGGTTGTGCCATCCTTGGATCCTGCTGTCCTGCAACCTGGGCGCTCTCCCTGGGAACACCCTCAGCCCTGTTCCTTTCGCTTACTTTTTTCCTCTCCTTTGTTGTTTCTCCCTGTTTGGTTTGTTTTTCTTTGCGCTCTACACGTTTGTCACATCCCAGATGGCCTTGATCAGCACCAGCAGGCACGTGGCCTTGTCCAGTGCATTGCCAGGAAAGCCAAGAGCACCATGAGCGCGCGGGCGCTTTGAGGCGGCGGTGCCCAGCGGTGCCTGGTGGTGCCTGGTGGTGCCTGGTGGTGCCCGGCAGTGCCTATTGGTGTCCAGTGGTGCTCGGCAGTGCCCATTGGTATCCAGCGGTGCCCAGTGGTGCCTGTTGGTGCCCGTTGGTGCCGGTCCGTGCCCGTTCAGCCGCGCCGGCCGCGCGCTCCGCTTGGGGCCAGCACCGGCATTTGGCCTCGCACCAGCCCAGGGCAAGAAGCGTTTGCAGCGGAGCGCAGCTGTAACGCGCCGGCGCTGCCCTGCTCGCGCGCGGGGCTCGTGAATCCCGGCGCTTGCGGAGCTCTTGCTTGCATCAGCTGCCGTTGCGACACGCTAGGTGTGTCCCTGCTACCTGCCAGCTCCCCGCCACTTTCCCATGATACCTGGAAAACAACAGAGAAATGTTTGTTTGTTTTGTTCCGCAGCAGGAACATCCTTTTGGAAGTTACGTGTCGGCCAAAGCCTGCAGCTTTTGTCACTCCCTTCGCTCAAGCTCTCTCGAGCAGGGGGGCAGGTCTGGGGGCGCCGGTCCCGCTCGGGTCCTGCTGGGCCGGGGGCTCCCCAAGCCGGGGGCTGAGCTCGCTGTGGTGTGGGGGGGCTCCGGCGCCCGTCCACCCCATGGGCCGCGGCGCAGAGCGGGGCCCCTCAGCTCAGCGTGCCGTTCTTCTAAGGAGAGGTCAGAGTCGCTCCTCTGTCGCTGCTGCAGCGCGGGGTGCGTGTAACAGTAACGGAGCTGACACAGAAAGGGTCCCTGGTGGGGCAAGAAGTGGTTAAAAACGTGGAAGCAGAAGGATGGAAGAAACGGAGCATTTCCCCATGGAAGGAGATGATCCCACGCGGATCGTACAGGAGTCCGGGCCCTTTGAGCAGCCCAGAAATGACGTGAAGCAGGGGAGGAGGTGGCAGGAGGGGACAAACACCCTGCTCCTAATAAATTATTCAAACCCCCAAACTAAAATCTAGCTGTGAAGCTGTCCAAGTGCCTCACCATACTGATGGAGGTTGAATTTAGTGCATGTAAATTATAAATAATACACTCCAGGAAAAGCAAAGCACATGACAAAGGGTATATATATGTGAGCAATGATGAGCTGTAAATTAAGTATTGCTGCCAAGGAACCGAGAGCTTGACTTTCCTAGAGGTACCTGGTTCGGCGGAAACACAAGTTCCCGGCTTTGTCTGTCAAAGAGAAAGGAGAATTGAGTGTTAGAGCTGCTAGGGAAGGGAGAAAGAACCAGAGCGGGACCCTCGTGGGGTTATTTCCCCCTTCTGTTGCACATGTTCTGGCTGCCCATCTCAGAAAGCGTAAGCTAGAGCTAAAAAAGCTGCAGAAAAGGTCAAGGAGTATCATTAGAGGAAGAGAAGAGCTTCCGAGAGCCTGAAAATAAAAGCAACCTCAGATGAGACAGGGCTTTGCAGAGGGAGATGTGCGAGATAAGGGACCTCGGCCAGACACGTCTGTCCGGAGCGGGGGGACGGCGCCGGCTCCATCTCAGGCTCTAACAATTAGCGGCATCGAGTTATCGCACGCAGCAGAAACCAAGCCAAAGGAAGGACTTTTTCTCCCAACGTGTCATTAAGCCATGGAACAAACTGCTGCAAGACGCAGGAGATGCCAAAGGACCAACTGTTTTAAGAACAGAGGTTGGAGCAGGAAGGGTGCCCGCGCGCCCGGCGCCCGCTGCCGCCCGCACCTGTGCGCACGGGCACGTCCACATCCCCGCTGCCTCCCTCGGCCCTGCAGGAGCTCGGGGGAAAACAAGGCAGGACAAGCACGCGAGATGCCCAGCCCCAAGCGAGGCACAGATGGAGCTTCTTGTGAACCACAAGCTGCAAACCAGGACGCTTGTGTGACAGCAGGCAGCCGCCTCCCGCGTCACGGGGCTGCGGGAGAAGGGATGAGCTGAAGGTTGCTGGTTTCAGCCTGTTTGGGACCGAAAAGTAGGAGAGAAACAATTCTCTAAAATGTGTTACCTGAAATTGGTTTTGACACCATTTCCTTTGTTTCCCTGCAACATTTAGGGCCCGTTCAAGAGCCCGGTCTGCGCTGCAGGCAACGCTTGGACTCTCAAGTAGCAAAATGTGCCGTCCTGAAGGGCCTCGCATTATCGGAATACTTAGGTCATATTTAAATTTATTTTACTTTAAAATATTCAGGCATCTCAACTTTTTTCCATTTGTCACCTGAAATTAAGTGTTCTTTTTTGTCATTGCAATTTCAGCACTGATTTCTGTGATGTCAGACTGATGCCAAGTATAATCTTAACAAGCCAAGATCCTTAACGTTGTTAGATTTTTATTAGATCTCCTGAATAACATGATACAAAGGCTTTAAGCTGAAGTCCTTTAAATGCTCTATTCTTATAAAAACCTGTGCATTAGAATGCAGGGAGTAGGGAACATGGAACACAGAAAGATCGTTCTATGTGAATACCTTTTCCATAAATACCTAGAAGATCAGTATCTTGCATCACATTTCTTTTCATGGTAATTTTTTCTTCTTTCAGAGAAAAACAATAATTTCAATTTCCCATCTCTTTATTTAACTCCCTAGTAATTCTTCAGGTTTGTTATTTGAGAAAAAAGGCTTTCAGGATTGCTATTTAAGAAAAGATTTTAAAATTCTTTCTTTGTATCCAGCATCTACAGCAATTTATAGAAATCTTCCCATGGACTCCTATCTTTGGATCAGGCTCTAAATTAGTACCCGTCTGCTGCACTAAATGTGTCATACTTTGGAATTTTGTTTTCAGTTTAAGGAGGTGTCGTATCTCTTGCCAGTAAAGAAAGATGTTTTAAAAGGTATATGACATTTCATAAAAGAGCTTTTTAATGGTTATATTTCTCTTCCAGGTATACCCCGTATACTCATATATTTTACTGATGAGTCCGGGCTTAAAACTTGCGCGGTGTCAAATCCGGAATTCGTTTTCATTCCAAGCACAGTTGCCTACAGTTCTGTTTTACTGCTGAGAAGTGCTGGATTTCTAGCACTTGGTTTGAGATCACGGGCCTGGGAAGGGGCGACGCGTCGCGGGGCGCGCGGGGACCGCGGGGGTCCCGCACGGCAGCGCCCGGGCGCCGCGGTGCTGTGACGGGTCCAGCTCTTCCGCGGGAGCAAGCGTGGGAAACCCGCATCCCATGTCCATCACCTGCGCTGCTCGGCCGCTGGCGGCGGATGGGCCCTTCTCGGCGGCGGCGCCGCAAGCTCAGGCCGACCTTGCAGCGAGTCGTACCCGCTCGTGCCCCCGTGTCGGACGGCGCGGTGCCCAGAGGTGGCACGGAGCCCCGGGAGCTCCCGTGTGTCTGTGCCGCCCGGCGCGGCGCCCGAGCCCCCGCTGCGCACACCGCGCCAGCGCCGGCGCTCGCGGCGGCCTCGTCGGGCGCTGCGCTGCAGGAAAAAATATTGGTGAAATCAAAGGTTCTTTTCTTGCAGACATCCTGTAATTAGCTCAAGTTTTCTTCTCTTCGCAGAAAGGTCTTGATGCATAAAACAAAAGTTTCCTCTTCCGCGCATGTTGTTGCCAGATGTTTCTGCAAAACTTAAAAACAACAAAGTTATTTGTGTGCACTTGCATGTGACTTCACCCCTAATGACTGTCTCAAATTGCCCCTCCTCCTAAATTAATTCAATTAGTTCTCCTCCAGTTTGTGAACAGTGCTTTTCTATTGCCTGTTTGTCTCAGCATTTTAGCATTTCAGCCGTTTGTTACTGCTCTATATCCGCGCATTCAGAAAGGCTCATGGAGCCTCAACCTCTTCTGATTAATTTTCAGTTGCAGCTGGAGTTTCTTCTTCATGTTCTTTTTCTTTCTTTCCTCTATTTCACACAAAGTAGCTGCCACCCCTCAGTGTTTTCTCCCTACAAGCCAATAGAGACGGCTGGATTCACCACTGAACTGTCCCAATGGCCTCGGGAAACACCAAGGGCCAAACTCTCTGCGAGCCACACCAGCTGACGCAGTGATGCCGGCTGAGGCTTTAACCCCTTGCGGAGCCTTCTCAGTCGGATTCAGTCTTCGTGTTACCATGTGTAAAGTTATGGTGAAGTTTGGAGGTTTGGTTGCATTTTGCCGTGAGTTCAGTGTCATGGTATGACGTGGAATTTTACTCTCTGCTCCTTTCTAAAGACTTTTTTGGGTGATTTTTCTCTAATGGGGCATGAGCCCAGGCAGGGCCGGTGGATTTCACCTTCCAGGATTAACATTTTGTGTTTTTCAGACGTGAATGATTAACACCTATACTGCAATGGCACCATGCATGCAGCTTTTACTGTTCATCTTGTTAACTAGCAGGTTAGCGTGTTTGCTAGCCTCAGCCTAATCAAATGAAAATATAAAATACATCATTGGAGCAGAAGGGGAGAGGGACTAGCCTAGTGAATGAAGATGGGGCAGGCAGTACAAAACGTGCAGAGCACCCAGGGCAGAGGCTGAGGGTGGGCACGCACAGACCTGCTGTGGCTGGACACGCCAGCCTCAGTCCATGACCTGCTAAAGCTGATAGCAGATGCGTGCCTCGATTGCATTGGGACCCAGGAGTCTGCTCACACGCATCGATTTGCAGTGATGCGGATGCCCCTTATCCCACATTCCCATTCCTAAGGAAACTTGCTGCTCTACCCATGGAAAAAGCCGCTCGGAACAGTCCCAGCCTGGCACGGGTGGACACTGTGGACAGGCAGCAGACGGCCCCAGTGGCTGATGCCTCTTCAAGAAATGAACTAAATCATTAAAAGCTGATAGGAAATCAAATAGATGTCCTTATAAGACCACGAGGATCCCAAAGGATTAGTGCCTGTGTGGAGAGCATAAGATACTGGGCACATCCCTGCGTTTTGGTAGAAAGCGCCTGGCTTGCAGGGAAGGGAGCAGCTCCCTGTGCAAACCCACGGCTTTCCCTGCCGGCTGGGCACGCAGCTGCACGGGCAGCGCTGCGTCGGAAAGGGCCAGGCCTCCTGCGTGTCCGAGGCACTTCCCAGGAAGCTCAGGGAGCTAATGGCCGCGTGTTTGTAGCCAGAAAGCCAGGCTTTGGGTTTTGGTTTTGCTTCTGCATGATTATGAATAACCAAACACCAGATACTGTGCATGTTCCAGTGCACAGTATCTTTCTAGTATCTCTTTCTTGGGTCTTCATTTCATTAACATGACTTCTGGTCACTGCTGCTACTACATCCGTGGTTTAACTAAATTCTTTCCATTCCCGCTATCTTTGGTACAAAGCATCTACAAGAACAGATGCTTCAGCATCTGCTTTTCCTTCAGCTTATCTTTATTAATTGCTTTGGAGATCAAAGACATCATTTGTGGTCCATTTGAATACTTTAACTGAAATACGGGTAAATTGGTCAGTTAACCGGCAGACTTCTCAGTCCTTCCAAGATAAAGTTGATCCAGTCAAATGCAGTTGATCTCCATTAATTGCTATCCACAATTTATGCACTAATTTTGGGAAGGCCACAGGGAAAGCTGTTGCTATCCTGCTTTATGAGCACATCAGTAAATGGCTTATCTGGGAAAGAACTTCAATGTTTTTTTTCTCCAGTCTGCTGCTAGCACTACGAATGACTTAGTTCAGATCCTCCGTGGCCTATATACATTTGCCAGGAGGGACAGTTCTATCCTTACTGGATCTATCAAAAGATTTCTTTGCAATCAAAGAAAATTCCCAGTAATTTAAACTTCCTTGTGTGCGATCGTTTTACTGTCATTATTTCCTTGCATCTAGAATGTTCTTTTTCCCCAGTGTGGCTCCAGGCCAGTTTTGTACCTGAAGGTTCCTGTGGAGGACGTTTTGCCTGTTCATTTGGATGCCGCATGTGTCCTGAGCTGCTTTTCCTAAGTTTTCCATGTTGCCCACACTAACCCTTGGCCAGACAGGTTGGTTTCTGCACCTGGTAGTCAAGAAAGATCATTTTGGTGCCTCAGATGTTTCCTTCTGACGCTGGGTATGGACCTAGGGCTGGCTCCTGGTGTCCGTGAAGTGCCGAACCTCCTCTCTACAAATCGTAATTACGACTTGTGCAACATTAAATGATTTAATAACCCTATCCAGTTAGATATAGTTTAGTAGTGATATTCTGTGTTTGTTAAGGATGAGTTGTCTTTGCAATATGCCCTTGTGGAATGAGAAAATAGTCACTTATATATTTTGATCCACTACCATTAAGCATCTCACTTATGGAAAGCTTACAGTGTGTTACCCGAAACCAAATTTCAGTCCTTCTGCTGAGCTTGTTTTTTCACAGCGTTTCTTACTTTTTCATCAAACTCAACATATAGTTTAAGTTTGGGCTGGGAAGTGCATTAAGGTAGGATTTGGGTGACACTATTTAGTCAGTGCAGTACCCTCACTTCTAAAATCTAGTAAAACTTCATTTTTGTCTGACCAGAAGCATTTATGGATTTTTAAAGTAAACATGGTTGAACTCAAGAAAAAGAAAACTCACGCTTAGTAAGTAAAGTATCTTTCAGGTAGCTTATTTCCAAGAAAAGTAGTAAATAGCTGTTGTTTACAAAATTGCAGATTTTAAGGATGGGACAAAAATAATTTTCAGTATAATGCAAACCACAGACTTTGAGCCAAATTCATGAACTTCTAAACATTCAGTTGAATGAACTGGAACAAAGATTGTAAGTCTTTTAAAGACTAACTTAATTGATACATATTTATAAACTACAGAGAAGGTTTTGGTCTAAGTTTGACCTTCAACAAGTAATACATTTTTATGTTGTTATATGCAGGGTGTCATGCTGCTATCTGAAATACTAGCCAGAACATACTGAGTTTTTCAATTAAATTTATTTTGACAGTGTTGGAGTACCATGGAGAAGGTGTGTTTGAGTTGTTGAGCCGCGCAGGGTTACTCGCAAGGCGAGGAAAAACCATCCAAAGGGAGGCGGGCAAAGCGGAGCTGCCCTCGTGAGCCCACACGTCACTCCACACGCTCTGCCCTTGTAGCTGAAAGGAGAGAGAATCGGAAACTGCCTTTTCTCAGTTTTACACACGAGAAGCAGAAAATACCTGAGTTACTTCATCTGCTCAGCTGAATTCAAATATTCAAAAGGGGACTAATTTAAAAGTCGGAATTCACACGTATGCTAGCAAATTGAAGATGATGATGATCAAAACTAATGTTGCACTCAAACAAGGCCGTTGTTCTATACAGTTTACCAAGAAACTGAAAGCTTTACCAACAACGACCTTGTGATAAATGCTCCCGTGCTTAGCAACAAGTAATAACCATCCTTCACGAAAGGGAGGACGTGCATCATTCGGCCCCGATCACATCCCATTTCTGCACATAGAGCTCGCTGGCGCACCTCGGTGCTCTCTTCATGTGCAATCTGGAAGATGTTCCTTGCTTGCCGTTCTGCACTGTCGTACACTGTCACTGCGGGATGCTGGTGAACAAATTCCGTACAGCAATCTAAATCCGATCATTTCAGATAAAAGATGGTAGCAGGATATGGAATTATTCATTAGAGGAGGAATGTCCTACACATCACAGTGAATAAAACAGCTGTAATCAAGCATTTGAGTGCGTGTTTATAAACAGACGTACTCTTCTAAACGTCTCAGATGTAAACAGCTTTAGTGTTTAAGTTCCCTCAAATTGCAGAAAGTTAGGAGCGAAGCTAACATGTAAAAGCTACTATTGGAGCCTGCCTAAGCAGACTAACAGGCTTCCGCATAGACCCTGTATTTGAGCTTTCCAAAATTCTTCTAGGTAGCAGGGGCCCCAGATGCAAGAATATTTACAGAGCAGTAAATGGGAGTAAATTTTCTAGGTATAGTCCCCGAAGAACATTAGGAGGTTCATAAATAAAAGCAAAAATATCTCTCAGTGTAATATCTGGGTCCTGAACAACATTCTAGTCCCTGGCTAGCAAGAAATGTAGCAGCTTTTTAGCACTTGTAAACAGCCTGACTTCTGTTCCTCTATTTCACTTGTATGGGAAGAAGCACTTCCCAATAGCTTCAATGAACTAATAAATTCATTGCATCATTCAAAAAGCATACAAAAAAGGGTTTAAAATGCTTTTTACATGCCCTTCAAAACATCCATTAGATTAAAAGAGATTGCAGAGGAATATTTAGATGTTTTTAGAACCTTGTTTGAAATATGTGCAACATAAATGAATATTAAGCTAATGTTTCAAGCATTTATTTTGCATATTTAAATGCAAATCAGTATCTTCCAAAAGCAAATGCAACATGGAAGAAGTGTAATATTAATAAAGGGGGGAAGCAGATGATGGGTGCTTAAAAACATAGTGCTTTTATGTATCCTTTTGATTCATTATGGAAGAAATCGCAAGTCTGCATTCAAACAACTAGAACGACAAAATATACTTTATTAGAGCAATCTGTACTATGTGAAGCTATTTAAATAACTTCAATTCAGACACCATAAAAACCATTTCCAGCAGGATCTGATACCAATCGCCCGTCGTGGGCACAACTCGAATACGAGCAGGATCTGGCCGTTACCTCCGAGTGCATTTAATTGCCCCAAATCACAGCGATCGATGTGTTCCTAACCGTGCAATTACAGCCGCTTCCCGCCGCAGTCGCCCGAATCCTGGCAGTTCCAGGAAAGCCTGGGACAGGAGGGATCCCAGCTCTACGGGGAAGGGCCGCCTGCCCGCGCGGCCGCCGCCGCTACACAATTTTCTGCTTCATTATCTCGCTTCTTGGACGTTTTTCGTCCTCGCCGCTCTCTCACTGGTCTGCCTGGGGAACAGGACGGGCGGAATGTTTGCTCCAGCGCCAATTTCAGGTCTTTTCTCATCAAAAACCTGTTGCAGACAGAGGAGGGCACTGGGGCGGGCAGGCTGCACTAGGGGATGTGCATTAAACCATGAGGACTTCACCGGTATTTTATTATTGTTTTTAGTATTTCATCGTTTTATTATTTTTCCCGTTTCTACAAAAAATAATCCACTCGTACTTTTCCCCCCCCCTCCTTCCATGAAAGGGGCCGGAAAAGGGAATCAATGGGCGTTACGTGTGCCTGTGCGGCTCGGCGCCCGCGGGGGGCTCCGCGGCC
>VZSG01000198.1:312335-371556 GCA_013398315.1 Nothoprocta pentlandii | reverse complement strand
GGGAGGACTTGCGATATTCGTGCTCAGCGTTAGTGTTTCTGGAGAGTAAGCGCCAGCTTTCCAAGTGTCTGAAGCTAATAAAAAAATCGACTTTAGTTTTATTTATGAAGCTGAGGTTTAAAGAGTCGTGCTGAGTTTATTTCAGTATTCGCAAGTTGCGTGTTAAGCTTAACCTACGCAAAGGCAGCAAACTTTGTGCTGTGCAGTGGAAAAGTTGTGCAGCAACAGACAGTAAGAAAACATCTAGATTCTTGTCTGGTTGCGGATACTAAATTTGAGAGTTAGCCTGGGAAGTTTTGCAGCTCAGTCCTGAGCGATGCGTCTGAACACCCCAGAGAGAGGGAGGGAACTGCCTTGTAAAGCGCAGTAAATAACCCTCTCCTCTTCCCGACCCAAGGCTGAAGTGCAACGTAAGATGGCTTTTTTTCAAATCACTGAATCGGTTGCTTTAACAATTCTCTTGCTTCCATCCTTTTAAGATGCATGTGAGGGTGTGTGTTGGGAAAGATGCCCTGTGCTGTAGCGTGATTCTGAAATGTAGTACGCAGGCTGGCTTGCTGCAGGTTTAGCAAAGATCTTTAAAAACTTCTATGTTGTTTTGATTTGTTACCATGAAAAATTAAAAAAGAAAAAGATCTGTGGCTCCGAGACAGATGCGGTGCACGTCAGTTCACAGCGTTGTTTGTGGTGCCTTTTTTCTCAGAGTAGCTAAACCAGGTTCACCAGACTAATGATTTTTTTTTGTTGCTGTGCTACTGTGAGAATGCCCTTCCTGTGCTAACTTTAAATGCTTCTGATCTCTTTATAGCCGATGTTAATGTAATGGATTCCAAAGAATTGCTTAAGTCCTCAGATCAAGACAACACGAGGAAAAATGCGCTCATCAGTACCAAAGGAGGGATTGTGATGGACTTCCATGCGCCCTTCAGGGGTGGAGCCGCCGCGCCAGCCCCTGCACCTACGTCTCCGCTCCCTGTGTCTTCTCAGCCAGACTCCAATCAGCAACCTGCTTTGGCTGACTTTTCAAAAGGATTAGTAAACAATGTGCCTCAGCCAGACCTTTCCAAGGCGGTGTCGCTCTCAATGGGACTGTACATGGGTGAAACAGATGCAAAAGTGATGGGAAATGACCTTGGATTTTCGCAGCAGGGCCAAACTGGCATCTCTTCTGGAGAAACGGACTTCAGGCTCCTGGAGGAAAGTATTGCAAGCTTGAACAAGTCCTCCAGCCTGGCGGAGGACGCGAAGGGAGCGATGCCTTCCGACGCGCCGCTCGAGCAGGATTTCTCGGCCGTGGCTGGCCGCAGCGTCCCCTTAGAGTCAGGAACTTCAGTCCAAAGCCAGGTTGGCTCTAACGGTGGCAACTTGAAATTATTCTCCGAAGACCAAAGCACCCTGGATATCCTCCAGGACTTAGAATTGCCACCAGTTTCGCCTGGCAAAGAGCCAAACGGGAGCCCGTGGAGACTGGACCCGCTGCTGGATGACGGCGGCTTGCTGTCCCCCATATCCGCAGATGACGCGTTCCTCCTGGACGGAAATCTAGGCGAGGACTGCAAGCCTCCAATTTTACCTGACACTAAGCCTAAAATTAATGACAGTGGTGACCTTTTACCCAGTCCCAAAATGCCAATGCCTCAAGTGAAGACAGAAAAGGAAGACTTCATTGAACTGTGTACTCCTGGCATAAAGCAAGAAAACATGGGCCCAATTTATTGTCAGGCGAATTTCTCTGGGTCTAATGTACTGGGTACTAAAGTTTCTGCCATATCTATCCATGGTGTCAGTACCTCTGGGGGACAGATGTATCACTATGATCTAAATACTGCATCGCTCTCTCAGCAGCAGGATCAGAAACCAATTTTTAATATCATTCCGTCTCTTCCTGCTGGTTCAGAAAATTGGAATAGGTGCCAGGGATCAGGAGACGAGGCTTTAGCTCCTTTGGGATCTCTCAACCTCTCTGGCAGACCCGCTTTCTCTAATGGCTATTCAAGGTAATTAGATTTTGTTGCTTTTATTAAAATACTACGAGTGTGTGGAGCGTGCCCACATGCGTGCGGGGAGTTTCGTTTGTTCCCCACCCAGCTGCTCGTCTGTTTCTCGTCTGCGTGGCTCTCTCCTCCGACGTTGATGTATAGCTGTTACACGGTGCAGTAGTAACTGTGGCCAGGTGTTCAGCTATAGGTAATGAAAAGAAAAGAGGAGGGGAGCTGCCACCCCTTTAAAGGCAAAATTGCAAGATACGGCCTAAAGGGAAAAAACGAGTATGTGCTAGAAGGGTATGTGCAGAAGGCAGTATAGAGAGAGCTGCTGAAGTGTATACAAAAGCTACTTTATTCTCAAGAATTGGAGAATCTATCACTGTGGATTCTTTTTTTCTCTAGTGTTACTTAAATGTTAAGCACAAAAATAACTTGGTTGCTGGGTAAATTTTTGGATTTGCATTTAAGCTGAAGTAGAGTTTTATCTTTGCTCGATATTACATTTGCCTTACATGGACAACAAGATTCCAAGTAGGAAATACTCGGCAGCTTGTTAATAACTACATTTAAAGAGAATATTTGCAGTAAGATTTTAACCCTACCTGAAATTAAACTCTTAAATAGAGCTTTAGGAGGGCTTTCTTATAATTGGCTTTGTGAGGAAGGCATATTAGGGAGAGCCGGTTATTATATTAGTATTATTTATTATTGATATTAATATATTAATATCAATTATAGTAGCATTTTCTAAAATTAATTTGCTGGTGTAGATACTCAGGTATATTTTCAATGATGAAGTGAATACTTTTCCACTTCAGAATAGTGGTAGGTTCTGTGTGTGTATGTGCATATGTGTGCACAAATGCTTTTTCTCCCAGTCAAGGACAGGTTCTGATTTCAGCGCGTTTGCCTCATCGTGCCTTTTTCATAGCTGTTATTTAAAATATCCTTGCTCGTACGCTGTGTTTGGTCTCAGTTGAGCGAGAGTTTTTGATACATTTATGCGGTGCCTTAGTGAGAAAATGTCTGTCAAAGCCAGTACGTATAAAGCCAGTGTAAAACTCTATTGCAAGCCGAGCCTTGGCTTTGTGTAGCCCCGGTGCGGGCGGTCAGGCCCTGCTCGCGAGCTGCCTGCGCGTGTTGAGCTGCCTTTCCCGCCTTGGAGGTGAGGTGTCCGCGGAGCCGTTGGTTTCAGAAGGAAGACTCGGAGCTTGCTTTCGTTTCGAGTTCTCATTAGGAGCTTTTGAAGGTTTTTGAAGTAGGGAGGCAGTTTTCTTTGGTGAAAGATTTATAGCAACATGTAATATAAAGAATCCAGAAAGGAAAATGAAGAATTATAGTGAAATTCCATTTTGATATGTAAATATTGATTTTTTTTTTCTTTTTGTACAAAGTCGAAATCTTTTGCGCTAATCTTTTGCGTAACTGGTTCATGATGTTTTTCGTTTGTTTTGGGGAGTTTTTCTGTGGGTTTGTGTTGTCGGCTCTTTTTTCAGTCTCTCTATACTTTTAATGGCACTTTCAAAAAAAAAAAAAATCTTTATCAAAGCAAGGAAATCTATTTCTGAGTTTGGGAGACTGCCTGAGCAGATTCTGTGCCGATAATGGCAGCATCCATTTTGAGAGGGTTTCTGCGAGGGCTGGTTTTTGTTTCCCGGGTCCCCGCTGCCGCTCCAGCCGCCGGCCTGGGGGCAGTTCCACGAGCGCCGCCGTGTCTCTCATCCCATCCCATCCCGCCGCTCCCGGCGCTGGGCTGGGAAGGCGGCGCAGCGGGAGGGCCGCGCGGAGCCACGGCCGGGCTGGCGGCGAGGGCTGTGTGCGGTGCCGCTCCACGCGGCTCACGTGCTGCTTCCCGCCAGCTCCCTGCCCATCCGTGCCCCCCCTTCCTTACTTGGGATAGTGGAATTTCTTTTGGCTTGATTTAAACAGTGTGGAAAGAATTTCAGGGCAACTCCTGGCTGGCTTTTGCTTTATAGTGCTCTACTTCGGGTGTTCATGGAGGCTGTTCTTGCTTACCAACTGCACTTTTAGAGCACTAAAGCCACAGCCGCGGCCTAAAAGCAGTGGCGGTTGTTGCCTTGTTGTGGATGTTTGGTGTGAAATAGAGGCAACTCTCCTTTCTTCAGTATCTTTGGGAAGCTAATGAATTGTGGACTCCTGAGGCTCAAATCCGGAATTCCGCTCCTTCCTCAGCCGTACCAAAACCTTTGGTCTGAGCCGGGGTGGTTCAGTGTGGCGTGTCCTAGATTTGTTTGTTTATCCTATGGGAGACCCAACAGCACCTGCCCGCCTCGGAAACCAGGAGCGGCCGCAGCCGGGCCGCCGCGCGCCCCTCCGGCGGGCAGCGACCCACCGCCAGCTCCTGAAACGCCCTTCCCTATGGGGAGCGTTCCCGGCTCCGCTCGTCGGCTTTCACCGTTCGCAACAATTATATGGTGTAATCATATGTAAAGGAAGGCTACCGTCCTGTCCCAGGGTCGAGATAACTGCTTCATCTTACTGATTTCATGAAAAACTTGCAGTATTTCTTTACAGACACAAAATCTTGACTTGAAATCTTGTAATCTTTGAGTATTTTTACATCTAATGGAATCGCAGCAGCTTGTCTATAGTGAGATCAGTGATAAGTGAGGATGAGAAATACTCATTTTGCTCCTGAACAGTAGGAAGTGTTCTGAAGCTAACGCAGCCAGTTAATATTTGTGCTGATGGGCAAAACTTAGAGCTGCAGCTTGGTATTTTAACAGCTAGTATTAAAAATCTGCTTGAATAGCAGTAAAAATTTCAAAAATTTAGGACAGCCTCCTTCTGGAGTTACTTTGGCGAGAGATCTGGATAAGCGAACTGTTGATCGACTGATGTGAAATAAAAAGAAAAAAAAATCAGGATAACAGAAAATTTGCCTTTGATTTTATTTATTAGAAGTAGTGGGGCAGAGCTGGAGGAGGAGTAAAACAAACTAAAAGTATTTGTAAGTGTTCCACTGAAGAATTTGAGGTTTTTATGGTATCAATCCATAGCCTGACTTTTATTTGTGACTTCTTGCACAGAGGGCAGTGGAATTTCTTAAACTTCAAGGAAATAATTTTAGCAGTACATGGTTATGAAGCTCCTGAGTGGTTTAATGCACGTTAAACCCATTGCTCGAGCTCTTTATTCTTCTAACTTCCTGGAGATGTGTCTTATTGTGGGAGGGAATGAAAGATAATAAGAAACAACACAGCAACACAGTGTGCTGTTTTTTTAATTATTGTTGCTATTTATTTATTTATTTGCACTGCTTAGCCTAGCCTACAGCCAGAATTTGCAGGAACTGGGCCTCGCTGGCAGTGCTACGTCTTCTAGCATTACATTGGAAGTGATTCCTAGTATTTAAGCTTGAGGAGGATAAGGATCGTTCAGGAAGTCTGAGAGAGGTAAAGAGAGGGAGAATATTTTGAAAAGGAAAGACTTTTTTCTGAGCAGTTGTATGCAAACGTTTTGAAGCCTTTCTTCTAGGAAAAGTTGCCTTTTTATGTGTTTTCAGTTGGAATTCCTTCCTGGAGGCACACGTTTTACTAGAAGGAAGGGGGGGAAGTGATCCTGTGCTAGAAATGGCAAAGGTCACTTGTCCCCTGTCTTACCTCATTGTTTGGGCTTGGCTTTTGGCCAAGGCCAGTGGCTTGGCACCATTGAGTGTAGTACTTTAAATGTTATCTGACTCAGCAGTCTGTAATGTATGGCACATAATGAAATGTGTTCTTTTATTATGTATATGGATACATAGGTACACGTACACACTGAAATAATATTAAACTTTTTTTGGAGGGAGTGCTTTGAATATCAACAATATATGCTGTGATTTGTCAGCTTAATGTAATGTTGTATTTGATTTTTGAATCTTGCAAATACACAGCAAGAAAAACTTCATTTTTTGGCAGACAAGACTGGACCAGGAATGTCCTGGAGCATACAAAATAAAGCAGCATAAAAATCAAGATACCTACAGAAACGATCATTTATGTAAGATCCAGTCTGCTTTTCCTACCGTTAGGTGGCACATTCAGCTGATTGATAACTGAGTAGTTAGGAACTGTTTACTGTTTTCTATAAACTTCTAGTTTATAGAAAACATTTCTGTTGTTCCCTGTTGTCAATTTCTTTTTATCCATTTTGAATAATAATTAAAATTTATATGATGTTCCATTGTTCTTTTCTGCTGGCAATAACAGCAAAAATATAGTTTACACCTATTCATACACCTTTTTTGAAAGTGAAATGTCTGTATAATATAGCAATTCCACAAGGTATGTATTTACTGTATTACAGGTGACTTTTTATCCACGGTTGTGTGAGCAAACTTTGGGGGTGTGAATTCCCCTCCCTTTCCATCACTGCTGTTGTGGTAAGAAGAGCAGCCCTTGCTGTATTCATGTATGTGAAGCGGTATTCGTGCAGTGGGGCGGTAGGCAGACCTCAGCATACACCGTTTCTCCTGTTTCCCCTGGAAACCCGGCGCCTTTGCCAGGGCAGTTCAGTGTTTCATGTCCGTAAGCGCTGTCCTTCAGCGCGTGAGCCTGAGCCCTGTGGTTTCCAAGGCGGTTGATGGTGGTTCAGCAATTAACACTCTGCAGCTAATCCCAGTGCGGTGGGAAGGGCGCTTCTCGTGCCGCGCTCTGCTCAGACTTCAGTAAGCTTGGCTTTCACAACTTCTTCACTGTCTAGTTTGTAAGATGTGGTTCAGCGGAGTGGGTTTGTACTCCTTGACTAACTTGACTCCCCATAAATGCTGCCTGCAAAGACTTTAGCCAAGGTCGTTTATGTCATCATTCTTATTGATGTATAGCGCTCCTCCGTGAAAGAAATCATCTGTCAATTTCACTAGCCTTTCACCTGTCATAAATAAGGATATATGAAGACAAATTCTTTTTCAGCAGACCGACTCGGGGATCGAGTGTTGCTGCTTGAGGCTGGAATGCGACTTGCTGCATTTCTCATGGGCTATTCTGTTAAATCTGCTTACCGTGGAGCTGAGAAACACCCACGCGCGGCGCGCTGGATGTTGCATCCGTGTCACGTCTATGCATCTTGCAAGAAGAGGGCAAGTGCTCAGGGCTTGCGAGTTTGGCTTGGAAAAAATGAACATATGGTTCTTGAAATAACTTTTCTTTCTTTCTCCCTTTTTTTCCCTTTCTCCCCAAAGCCTCACTTGCAGAATATGGCAAGGTATCATTACATCTACATGCATTTTTTAGAGCAGAGTAAGACTGCCTGAGTACATATCTTACCACTTATGTGCTAGAAAAACATCTGAATTTGTGTTTTGTAGACAGTTTTAATGACATTAGTCTTGAGATAAAACAAAGTATCGATGAAATCTTGTTTCCAACACCAGTTACAAGCAATGGGAGAAACTTTATAGAGCTACAGACATGATTATCTTGTCTTTGTTATCAAAATAACTGAAATGGTGTGTAGTCTATAGCATACAGAAATTAACTTTAAAATGTTTCTTAAAATTTTCAAATTTTACCTATTCTTAGAAACACAGAAACAAATGCATATGTGGGAAAAGGTTGTTTCTGGAAAGAATATTTGACCATATGGTTCATGGTGCATCAAATCCAGAGAGCTTCTTATTTTAAGCTTTGGCTTTATAACTCTTGTCTCCCTGAGTAGGATATTTCTTATTGCAAGATTGAATCTTACAATTTACCAAGGAGTCAATGGATTGCTTTGCATATACAGATTATTTGCATTGCTCTCATAACAGAGGTTTCTCGACTGACTCCCTGTAGTGTGAAATCCATCTCTGATACAGCGTTTGCTTGAAGAGCCAAGACACTTGTAGCCCAGGAGTTAATCCTGTTCTGGGTTCTGGAAATAATAAGATACTGTCAGTTGATAACGGCTCATCCCCAGGGGAGAGAAGTGAACCAATACAGCTGGAATAGCTAACACACTTGAAACTTTTTTTTTTTTAAATAACTTCTCTCGGCTCATTTTCTTGGCACAGACTTCACGTCAACTGTTTTCAAACATCTGCAGGAAAAACTGACACGGAGCAGTCGTTTGCGTGTGAGGGTGCGAGCGGCCGCGGTTGTGCTTGCGGCCGCGGTTGTGCTTTGTGGCTGCTCCGAGGGCCCCAATGCGGCCCGCGAGGCGGCCCTGGAGGAGGCCGAGGTGGCGGGGGGCCGGCCCTGGGAGCATCGGGGTGCTCGGCTGGCCAGGTTGGGCAACAGAGGCCCGACAGAGGTGCCCATGTTTTAACTGGAGTTCGCTCTTTCCTGGTTGGGATGGTGTGTTTAAGCGCTCAAGTTGCATAATATGTTGTTTGAAATACATAATTATATATAATGCACTCTTGTGGCCTTGAGAAAGCTGATGCTGGATGGAGAGCGCGTGGAGCTTAGTTTTCTAATGTAGGTGGTGTCAGCTTTTCGTGCTGCTTGTAAGAATGAGAATTAAGTTTAGATACTAGGATATTGTTTCTTAGCCAGGATACCAAGTTCAGGACTGGATTATTATAACAATATTTCCTGACGTCTGCAGTCATGGCAGTTGTGCGAAGTTCTGGAGGAAACACTGCTGTCAAAAGCCACCTCGGCCACCTTTTACTGACTTTGTTTCTGTAGCAGCCAACTACATTCTTAGTTTAGTCTGTATCAAATTGTTTTTAATTAAAACGTGGGACTCCACCTATGTTGATGCAGAGCTCTTACTCCATATTAAGCTTCTCTAGAAAACTTTGGACTTTGAAAATTAGTATCAGATAATACAGTAATGTTTTGTGGTGAGGATGCAGCTTCCATTTTTTGGTTAAAAATCCTAATTCTCCTGTGATCTCAGAGACAGAATTGCTTTTGGGGAAGGATTTCCAAAATAATAGCAATGTCTTTCTTGAACCGAGTTTACTGCTACTGTAATTTCATTAAGAAACTGAGTTCCACATTAGGTTGTAGAATTCTTCATGCTTTTCTAAAAGATTTTACAGTCACTGTGTGTGTCGGAAAGCAGCTGGAGATAATCATTTTTATGCACTGTGGTCACACAAGACTTAATATGAAGCTTCTTAGCAGCAGGGCACAGTTTGCTCTTGTGTTGCTCTATTCAGGTATCTCGTTCCGTGTGGCTTTCCTTTCTGTAATGGTAAGTTTCAAGCAAGAAGCTTCTATTCAGGCTTCTAATTTGAGCTTTGAAAAGGAAGTGGGGTCACAAATGAGTAGCCTGCCTCATAAAACATTAGTTGTGAAATCTGGGAAACGCGTCGTGCTGTCAGATAAGAGTGAATAATTAAATAGCAATGGACAATGTACCGTATCAAAATAAGCAAATAGTAGATGTGGTTTTACAGCCTCCTGGCTTAATTTCTTTGCTTGGTTTTTCTCTGGAGGATCTGAGCTCTGCCACTTCATTAGTGTTGCTGAATGCCAGGGAAGGGCCAGTGCTCGTCCTTTCCAGATGGGATTTGAAAACTCTCCTGCGGTCGCCTTCTGGCTCTGTCCCACATGTGAGCGCTGGGTGGTACCGCTCCGTTGGCTGGTGTTTGTGTGAGAAACGTGGGCGCTCCTGGGAGCCGAGGCCAAGGAGGGAGAGTCCTGCTGCGGCCGGGCGCTCCGAGCGCACGCGCGCCCAGCCCGCGGCCGCTGCACCTTCCTGCTGCTTCGTGCCCTGTCGTCGCGCTCCGGCATCCCCATCTCCCAGCCTTTCTGCGGCTCCTCCGGAGCGCTTTGGGAGCCCTGTCCCGTCGCTGGAGGGGGTGCTCTGTGTGTATGGCAATCCATTCTTTCTTAGGTGGGTGTTTAGGAAGGACTCTGCTGCCTGGTGCATTTAGGATTGTTGGGTTGTTTTTGTCTTTGGATCCCATCCTTTGGCTTTCCTAAATCCCCGATGGCGGGTCTCCGACGCACGCCCTCCCGTGCCATGTTTGAGCGTGCGGAGGTTTGGTGGCCGCGCTGCCCCCGCGAGCGCTGGGCAGTGGCTGTGCGGGCCGAGGGCAGCCGCGCAGCTTGCCTGCCGCCCGGGCAGCGCCGGTGGTGTCACGACGTGTTAGCGGCGTAGCACGCGGCGTTGAAACGGTACCAAACCACCAGCAAGAGAGGAACTGTTGCTCCTATTAGGGTGGTAGGACGTGATAATCGGCACAAATACCAATTGCTTCATGGTAGAGCATTGCCATAAAAACACAAGCCGCGACTGGTGGTGCTTGTCATGGTAGATCGGGTTTGGTTGCTGCGGCTCCATGGGCGCGGAATCCTCTCCGGGCCCCTAATCAGCTGTTAACTGCCTTGAATCCCCCAGCGGGCGCAGGAAGGCATGCGGTGAATGCTTCTGCGGGACAGCGATCAGCAAGTTCATACCTTTCCTGAAAAGGATTATGCACTATGCAGGTAATCTCTAATATGACTTAAAATCAGGTGCATGTGAATGCTTGTGTAAGGTGTTACCATAAATGGGATTTTTGTAGCTGCTTTATTTAATCAGCTGTAAATTGTTAAAAATATACCTCTGGAGTAGATGTTTTGATTTAAGTATATGTGTATCCGTGTACTGTATATTATCACTTATTTTTGTTTCTTACTAAGTTTGTTTGCTTTCTGAAGCGCTGGTTATTTCTCTGTTGAAGCCATAGACTTGAGTATCTTTAGCAGCCCTACCCTGCACGTGGCGGGCTGCGGCAGCCCCCTCTGTCCATGGTCACCTGGGCTGGCCCGGTGCTCCTGCGCGGGTGGCGTTTGGGGTGTTGATTGCTTCCACTGTCCGTCCCTGGATGCCTTCTTTAGCCTGTTGGGTTTCTCTGTCTTCCATTACATATGAATTCTACAATTAATCACACTGCTCCAGTATGAAGTTAATAAAACTATAGAGAGAAAATTTGTTGTTTCATTGGTCCTATTAATTTGAATTAGATCAGAGCAGTATTCCCCCCAAATAAGCATTTAAAATGCTTATATAAATATTAGTGATACTGAATTTGGTACCCTGAGAAGCTTTAAAATGCTGTGAGTCTTGGCGCAGCTCTAAAATTGTATAGATGAGTGAAGGAATAGGAAAATTCATTTTACACTTTTTTATTTATAGAGAGAATAGATTTAAAGTGTTTACTGTAATAATAGCAGGCTGCCTATGAAATGACCAATTCAGGCGCTTCCTGAGCAGAAGGATCCCTTAGGAGCATGACTTTCCTTTAAGCAGCGAGGAACACTTGATTTAAAATGAAGACCAAATCAACAGGGATCAGCTGGATGAATCAATTGCATTTTGAAATATCTGAGAAAACACTTACTGAACCGCAGACCTAGTAACACTGATTCTAAATAAACAGGAATCCAGAAAAGAACATGACATCCTAAGCTGGGCTTTGGCAATGGAAAGTGTGTGCTGTCTTTTAAAGATGCTTAACAGCAGGATTCACAAACCGGTGCAAATAACCTGTTTTTTGGCACCTTGAAGCGATTATGACTGTAGAGAGGTATTTGGGAGTGGGGAGCATGGGAGGTGCAGGCGCGCTGGGATCTTTGAGGAAGGACGTAGGATGAATGATGGGGCTGGAGAAGCAGCGCCATTTTGTGTAATGCTGTCTTATTAATATTGTGTAATGCTGTCTTATTAATAAAACTGCATTTGTTAGGCACGCGCGTATGCACGGAGGGGATGGGGCAGAGCTGGATTCTCCCTAGCCCGAAGAGGCTGCCAAGCATCATGGCACTGCTGGAGCAGTGGAAAAATACAGCCCCGAGCATGTGTTGAGGGCCTTAGTTTTCATTTTACTCGATACTGGTTCTCTCTCTCTTGTGGTCCATTCTTTTGGAATTGTAATGTTAACACTGATTTAGACTTTTTGCAAAGAAAGAAAATACTGTAGATATAGAAACTAAATAAACTCATAACTTACAGCTTATCAGTTGCATTAATTTTGAACTTATGCATTCTGTGCAAAATAATTTTGACTTCATGATTTTCAAATGACACTTGCACTTCTTGTGTAGCATTTGGTATTTAAATATGACAAAGTAGTTGTGTGTGTGTGTGTGTGTGTGTATATATATAATATATGTATTTTTCATGTGTGTTCCTGCTAAAGTACTCCTTCTATGGGCTTGAAATTATATTGGTTAGCAATGAAAATGGCATTGAACTAATGTAATCACCCTGGGTTTCAAATCCTTATCTAGTGTATCTGCTTCTTGGATTACAAAGTCCATTAGCTGGATTGCTGTGTTTTGTAGTAGAATAAGTGCCAAAATTGTCTGTGGCCACTTTGAAAGATTTTGTTTTCATTTCACTGTTAACTTGTAAGCCTGGATTTGGAATGCAGCGGCCGTATAATCATTCTTCAGTCTGATAAAATACATTTGGTATGGAAATATTTGAGAATATTTGTAGTCCTTTAGAGGGATTTGATCGTTAAATAGTTTAAAAACAAAACAAACTCCCTAGCTTTTAAGTCTGCAATTTAATAGACTTTTAATGCTGGTTTTTTTACAGTCTTGTTAGAAATGGTTTTCTGAATGCTTTTGTTTATATAGGTACAAAATTCTAGGTCTAGAATTTTTGGGGAGGTTGTTAGAAAATTGAGGAGGATTTTGGCTGAAGCGTTCGGGGAGGCTCCTGCTCTGCAAGGTCCCAGTTGCCTTTCGTGCTGTTGCAGGTGGGACCCTATTGCTGCCTCCCCGGGACCCGAGCTGCTCTGGGGAGGCTGCGGCAGCCCTAGAGGCTCCTGAGCACCCTGTTTGGGGTGTTTTTCCTCATTTCCTCCAAGGACTCGGGGTTGGCAGCCGTGGTGAGGGGCCTGGGCCTTGCCGGGAGCAGCCCTGGGAGCAGGGCGCCCTTCAGGGCGAGCAGCAGCGCTCTGGGAAAGCGAGCGCTGCCAGCGCCTGAGCAAGAGACGGAGAGGGTGGAAAAGTAGCACGGTTGTGTTGGTGCTTGCAGTAACTTAAATAGGGGCATTAAAGGGAGCCGGATGTCCAAGGCTTTCTGTTGCAGCACCCTTGTAATAACTGCAGGCTGCAAATCCTGTTCTAGATGTTGCGCTAGTGTGGGCAAGAATTGGCACCGAACCGGGGAGGAGAGGCCCGCAGGGGCCCGCACTGCACTGCACTGTGCTGCGCCCCCCGTCTCCGGAGCCCTCGTGAGCCCCGGGGCGCCCAGGAATCGGGCAGTTTCAGCGGCCATGTAATGTAGGTGGGTCTGTAGCTCCTCACCAGTCAGAGGGAAACTGAAAGCGGGAAGAACAGGCAACACAAGGAGCGTCTGGGATGTCCTGTCGGTGCCGCGCACACCCGCGTCCCCCGCAGGAGAGCTCTCTGCAGCAGCCCCTTGGCGCTGGAGGGCCCTGCCAGGGGAAGGGAGCGGCGCTGGGATCAGAAGCTGATCCCTTGCCAGGGAGGAGGCTGCAGAGAAGGGGTTGCTGAGAAAGCACAACAGGGGTGTTTGCAGTGGTAAGAGACCTGGTTAAAGTCTGTGCTGTGTTCCATCTGAAAACTCTTTTCTGTCTATATCCTGAGCAAGTTAGCTTTTATACCAAGCAGATTGGTATTGCAAGCAGATTCACCTCTGAATAGCAGGTCTGTCTTGAATGCACAAAGCTGTTCTGCTAGCAATTTTTTGTCTACTAATAATTTTTCTACTTAAAACTTGCATATATTTTGATACGGAAGCTCCAAAGATGTATTAATAAGTTATTTCTATAATACTGTTCTCATTTATTTATTTCAGTGATAACCTCTGGTGGATTCCAGAGGAAATGGGCTGTGTTGTAATGGAAGTGTCATGCTATTTTCGGTTCTAATTTCTTTTTTTTTTCTTGTCTTCCTCATATTAGAAGAATAAATTGCCATGTTCTCATTTAGAATGGGAGGATTAAGCTTTACGAGCACGTCAGATTATTGCATTAAACAGATACTTCCTATAAAAACTATATTGAAACAGAATAGAAGAGTATTATTCTTTTTGTTGTCATCTTATTTGAAATAGCAGGAAGTAGGGAAGAGATTCCCATATCACAAGGGTAGTGTTTGGAAATGCTGCTACTCTAATACTAGCTACTTTCAAGGGGGCAAAAAAACCCACCTCCTTGGTTCTGTTTTGGCAAAATCTCAAACAGGCGATTTCTGTGAGCTCCTTGCACCCCCATTTCTCCATTTTCCGTGTCTGACAGCCTAGTCTGACACCTGCATTTTAATAAAAAACGATTTAGCAGGTTTTGTAATGATTTAACTTTCCAAAGTCTAGAGGAGACAAGTCTGTTCAAAGATGTCCCAACTGATTTAAACATTGTGAATGATTTAATGCAACTGAAATGTGGTGCTAGAACTTGTGGTGTGAAATGGAAACGCCATAGAGACCAGAGCACTCGGAGCGCTTTGTTGGGAGGACGTGGGGAGGACGGAGACGTTTCCTCGGGCGCCTGTTCGTGGGGGTCGGGGGCCTGTGGAGCTGAGCAGGGGTGTTTGTGCCCAAACGGGCTGGCTCGGACGTTCGTTCGACCTGCTCCTTGTTTAGGAAGGAACTGGATTCTTCTTTGCCTCTGCGTTTCTTCCTATGCGTGATGAAAGAAAGGGATGTTCAGAAGAGCTTTGTCCATGGCAAGTTTTCCTGCCCTAGCTCTTCGTAGCAGTGCGTGGAGGCGGCACCACTCTGTGCACTGGGCAGGGGGACGGCGACATCAAAAGCCATGGTGCCCCTGTATTCCCCCATAGCTTAGAGGCTTTTTGAAAAGCAAAACACAAAACAAAAGCAAATCTGTTCAACAATGCAGAGGTCTGTGGGCTCCCATGTGCGTCTGTCCTTTCCAGGTAACCCTTCTGAAGACGCACGACTTTCCAGCTGGTGCCTGCCCCTCTACCGCTAATTATAATGGAACATTTCCCAGGTTGTTCCTAGTCCCAGTGCTGCTCCAGCCCCAGGGACTTGCCAGGGTGGAATAAAAAGCTCCATAAGGAGCCCTGAGCTACGTGGGGATTGTTTGGGGCTGGGAGGCTACCCCACACCAGGCAGTTGCTGCATTTCTGCGGGCAGGTTGTTTCTGTGGCACCGAGAGCGGCTCTGCCACCCGTGCGCTGGCACGCTGGTGGTGCTTTTCATTATGTGTGTGTGTACAAATAACGTGTGTGCTTTCAGACTTGGTTCTGTCTGGAAAAGTTACAAGTAAATCAAGAGAATTCCAGAAAACCAGCTGTACAGAAAGCTGCCTAGGGAAACATTTGAAAATCATCCCTCACTTTCTAGATATAGCAGCTCCAGTTCCAAAGATACCTAGAAATGAAAGGGTTCTGTGAGGCTGGATGGCTCTGTCACCTGGATTATCTGCAGTGCTCCCCCGTTCCCGCTTCAACCGCTGCAGCAGCGTTGCAGAGTGGCGACGCAGCCGCCGCTGGCGCCTGCGGAGCTGGACGTTCCTGCGGCACCGCTCGGCAGCAGGCGGCCTGGGAAACGCAGAAAACAGGAAAAACCCAAGAAGGCAGAGGATCGCACTTTCATTTGAGAAATGAAAACTTCCCAATTAGAGATTAGCAATATCGCAGCCTTTCCAATAATACCCTTTATATTTGTCTTGTAAAACCAAAGGGTAAAATTCAGTGCTTTTACTTATAAATATTCCCTCATATAGAATGTGATGGCTTGGTATTTATAAGCTTCTCAGTACACTTGAAGTTCCTGTTCTAAAGGTACCTTCAGTGTGGGGTTCTTTGCAAGATTTTGTTGGATGTTAGGAAAGAGCATGGAGGGTTGGTGTCCAGGGTAAATAATACCATATCCAGGAGGGTTTATTTGCCTGCTGGACACCAATAAATTCTCCCTGCTATGGGGCGATCCTGTCAGTCCTCTCACCACTAATCTATGAGGATCGGCCAAATAACATGCAAGTTCCCCTAGCAGACAGTAAGTTTCTGTAATTCTGTAAACTTTCCCTGGTTAGGAAAAGTTTAAAGTCCCTGGTCATAAATGATTGTCCCAGAATTGTAGTTTTAGTGAGGAAGCTGTTTCTCATGCATAAGCAGGGAATGCATGTTGGGATCCTTATTGTATTTTTCTGTTCTGAAGCTTTTGATGCTTCTCTCCTTAGAAAGAGGCATCATGTTAATTATTTCTCTGTACTTCTCTGTTTGAAGGCTAAGAGCAAATACCATTTCTTTGTTTTACCTTATAATTGGAATCTGCACCTCCCTAATCTCCAGCATTTCAAGACCAGAAGCGCAATCCTGTGACTTGTGTCCTGGTGGAACCTCTTTCTTCTTGACAGGAGAGAAATGTGAAAATAACATTTTGACAATTCCCAGTTCTTGAAGGTGACTCGGACCTCCCTGGGTTGAGTGTTACCAATGGCCTCCTGTGTGGTGGTGGTGGGGTGAAATGAAGAGTAGTCTGAGTCTCAGTTTCTGTTTTCCCTCTGTCTCCTGTGCGATGTTCGAAACCTGAATCCAGAAGGAGGCCATGGGAGCCCGACTGTCCCTGTCTCTGGTCACCTGCATCCCGAAAGGTGCTTTGGGTCTGGTCTTTGTACCTCGATGGTGGTCTGCTCAATGAGAGGAGGAGGGAGCTGGTTCCCATGTGAGTTTGGCATTTTAGACCTGTTTGCACCGGTGGTCTGCGGGCGCTGGGGCTCCCTGGCAGCGGGGCAGGAGCTCCCAGTGTGGAACCGCCTCCCGCTCAGCTGTAAGGCGAGTGGATGGGAAACGGGACCAGCAGCAAGGGGCTCGTGTAAATGAATATGGGGTGTATTGGTCCTGCTTTTGTCTGCACCAGTTACTGGAAAATAAGCTAAACATCAATTATGGAAGTGAAATGTGTAGGTAACATGCAGTATTGATTGCTTGGACTTGGCCTTTGCTACAGTGCAGAAGTGAACAGTAAGGAGCACAAACCGAGGGCTGATGGGTGTTCGGTGTCACTGCTGCTGCGCGGTGACAAGCTCCTCCCGCTGTTTTAAGGACTTTTTTGTGAGTTTAAGTTGCACTAGGCTGGGCGTGAGCTAGCGACAACGCTGCAGGATGCTGCTTCGCTCCGATATCCATTACTTTGCTCTCGTGTTCATTTTTTATCTTGGGCTGAGTCAACAGATGTTTTCAGATAATTTTCAAAGAATCTTTGTTTTTGCTCGTGTTTGAGCAGCCAGGTTTTTAGTGTGCGTTGCAGTTTTGTTCGTAGTGGGTTGTCTAAGTTGTCTAAGGAACGTTTTCCTCGCCAGCCCCTCGAGGAGGGACGCTCGGCCTCGCGGCTCCCCGGGCTGCCGAGCCCCCCGTGTGCAGCCCGCGCAATGGCTCCAGCTCTGGGCACGTCCTGGCTAGCCCGTTCCCATCGTGTCCTGCTTGCGGCGCGAAGCACCCAGCAGCATTGCTGCTTTGCTTCCTGCAGGTGCCTGCTCTCATCGGGTTCTCTGTTGGTATTTGTTTGCTGGTAATCTTGCTTATACCACAGCACTCAGAGGAGTGTCTGATAATTATCTCCAGTGTCTGCCTTGACCGCTTCCCCCACCTTGACACCTTCGTTCTTACCTGGCCTTTGGTCTCCTAGCACAGGGCTTTAGCTATTCCAAGCTTGGAGGTCCTGCAAACAAGTCTTTCTAAGCCGAGCTGCTGCATTTGATAGTGAAGCGATCCACAGGATTGCAGTTGTCAGAATAGGTGTGAGGAATTCGCATCATTGGAGGCTTTTTCAGCTTTTGAAAGCTTCTTTATTCCCATCCTGATGGCTCTTGCTTGCATTGTGCCACCAGACGGCAAGTCCTGCAGTAGTGGCTGAAAACACTGTATTACTGTTAGAAGGAAGCGTTGCTGCCTAATCGGCCACCTAATGAAGGGCAGCGCTCCACTCCTGCGCTGCCTGGAGAAGAAACGCAGGGGTTTGGGTGCAGGGCAGGTGGGCGGCGCGAGGAAGGGGCATGCGGGCCAGGGTGCCGCGGTCAGGTCAGCGCCCGCCCGTGCCGGCAGCGTGGGAGCTCCTGAGCTGTGAGGAGCCCCAGTGCTGCTGCCATCAGCCCCCGGGCCAGGTGACACATTAGCTCCTGCTCTTCTGTGAATGAACAGAGCTCCCATGGACAAGCTCCATAGCTTGTTAAGTCTGTGAAGCTTTTTAGGTTTATTAAGAGGAGTGAGATACCCCTACGTTGGTTTTTGTCATTTATTTTAAAATTTTGCCCTGTTTTGGCACATTTGACTTTCCGTTGACTTCATAACGTGCAGACGGAGGGGGTTTGCAGTAGCCTGCCCCAGCCTGGGAGCCTGCTGGGCAGTGCGAGGCCACGGCCGCTGTGTCCCTGCGCCCTGTCCAGAGGCCCCTGCGGACACGTGAGAGCCGCAGCTGCGGGAGCTGGGGAGCCCCCGGCCGGTGCTGCGAGCGGCGCGGGGAGCTGCCCTCGCAGTGCCCTGCCCTCCTCCTGCCTTTGTAGCCTGTGACACTTAAAAGCTCCCATTCTCAAGCTGCTCTGTTCTGCTTTCCCTCTTGGATCACGAGGGCTGACCAAGAGGAGCTCCCGAAAGGAAGGGAGCTGTTAACTCCCGGGCCTGGCGCAGCGGGGACGTCGCGGGTGCCGTCTGTGCCGGCCGTCCCCACTGACCTGCGTGGGGCGGGCAGGGCCCAGGCCTGGTGCCTTTCCCTGGGGCGCACGGAGCAGGCCACGCCGTTTCTCCTGAACAGCACAGTTCCTCCTTGTATGGATGCGTTCTTGCCTTGTTCAACACCGCAGGGTCTTAATTTCCTATTTGCTAACTTTGCTAAGCACCTCTTAACAAAGTGCTGCACTAACGTGGAATTAACAGCAGGACCCTTCGGCTGCGGATGTTTTAATGCTCCTCTGCTCCTTGTTCTTCCTTCCTGTCTCAACAGAAACCCGAATTCTCTGGGGCTCATGGATCCACTTCAGACTTATCGCTGGTTAGACAACAAGTAAACAACCTACTGTAAATGGGCCGCGTGCCAGCTGGCCTCCCCGCTCCCGCAGCTTGTGACTTGCATTCAGGCCTAGAAGAATGCCTTTTTACTTGGTCATTTCCTTCCCCTTCAAATTCAAAAACGAAAACTTTTTTCCTCCAATTAAATAGCTTTCCTGACATAAATATTAAATTGAGGAAGGATATTGGCGCTAATCAGATGTTAAGGCATAATACGTTTTGGAGGGAGCCCTTGGCCTTTGCCTGGAAGGTGGGCGGGAGCAGCAGGGCCGCGCGCAGCTCTGCACCGCGCTGCACCGCGCGGCCTCGCTCGGCCGGCCCGTGGCGCGGGACGGGGCCCGCGTGCCGAGGGGCTGCGGGACGCGGTGCTCGCTCCGGCACCACCGCTCCTGCTGCAGCTGGAACTGACAGCTTGCTTTGAAAATTACCTTTCCCAATAGTATTTTTGACTTATTTTGAAGCACAAGGAAGGAGAGTGCTGAGAACATACTAAGCAAAGTGCTTTAGGCACCAGGACACAGGCAGCCTCAGTAGCCTGGCATTGTGTACTCGCGTGGCCGGACTGCTTCCAATATCTGAGCGGGCTAATTCTGTGGTGTTGGGTTAAATATAGCCACGCTGTAAGCTGTGGAATGGGCAGCCTTGGTAGATGCCTGTAACCGATCCTCTGCCTGGGCAATTATGCTATAGCTTGTCTACAAAGATTGCTCCCTTTAATGGATTTCTTTTTCTCCTCCTCCCTTCAAAATATTATTGTGTATTGCTAGGGAAATCCTAACGCCAGGAGAACTTCAAGAGGTGGATGAGGGGTCGCAGTTGTGCCGCTGTCTGCAAAGGCACTGGCCGGCGCGCGGCTGCTCGGTCCCGCTCATGCCTTCCTCTATCTGCGGCAGCTCTGGGCAGGTTATTTTGGCTCTACCCTTTTAACCTGATATTACCTCTACCAAGAAACTGCAGCTGTTGGAGGGTAAAACAAGTGTGCTTTTACAGGAATTTTACAGTAATTGTTTCTTGAACAGCAATCTTAGATACAATCTCTGTTGACCTTTAATTTGAAGTCAAAAGAAAATCCGAGAGTATCTTGGCAATACAATTGAAACAGCAACACGGATATTCTTTGTGGTTAATTTACTTATTTGTTGTATAGAATCCGGTTTCCAACCTAATTTTATCTCTTTCTGTAATCTGCAAAAATGCTTATCTGTTTAAACAAGACTATCCTCATCCAAGCAATGCTGTTTTGTAAGAGCAGTTGTACTTCTGGCAACTGCTGGGCTTGTTTGCCTTCATGGGGGTAATAGAGCTGAATACTAAAATAGAGACTAGCACTTGCTTTGCAGCAGCGGTCGGGACGGATCTGAATAAGCGAGTGTGTTCTCAGAGCTTGTTCCAAGGCTTTAGAAAGTCCAAGCAAGGGGCCTAACACTCTGTATCCTTAAAGTCAAAAGAGTGAAGATCTTTGGAAGAGGGAGGTTTGAAAGTGGAAGCCTTGTTTCTGGCCATCCCTAGTAACTAGGGAGCAAAATTCTTATATGTGAAGGGTGTGGAGCAGGCTTTCCTTTAAAGCTGTATGTAGAAACTTTGGTTTTCTCTCTGAATCCAGAATAAATTCAGAAACTGCTTTGAAAAGAGGTAATAGAAATTATTTCTAAATATTTTGAATGTTTACATTTATTGTAAATGTTCTGTACCAGCACTTTAACCCCTTAAAGCCTACCAATGCCTTTCCTGTCTCCACGAGGGAGTTTATATTTCCCACGTGTTTTCTCTGGTCATGTCAAGTCCTGTCTTTGTTGCCAGGTGCAGTCCTTGTCCAACTTACAAAGCTGCGTTACTAGTTGGTGCCTTTACTGAAAGTTATTTAACAGCAGAAGGGAACACATGCCAGAATTTGCGCCACAGAGATCACTTGAGAACACTGCAAGTTGTAGTAAGCAATCCATGGTGCCACAGCACGGAAGCAGGGACAGGTTTGTCACGTCTTGAGCGTTTGGGGGAAGGGAGTTTAGGTCCAAAGCTGAGTATGAACCTGCACAGGCGGCCACGCAGTTAAGGCTGCAGTTCGTTCTAGGCTCTGTGTTATGTAACCCCTAGTGCCCCAGGCCTCTGCGCATACTGTATTCACATAATACTTATAATTTGGAAATACCCGCATGTTCCTGTGTGGTTTGTTTATGTGGACACCAGCAGTCACCCATATCTGCGCCCCAACACGGTCGGGAGCATCGTGCTCCATTAGTGCAAGGCTGGGGTCTGCTTGGGCAGCGTTAGCAGCGAGCTGGGAATCGCTCCGCAAGCCTTTTGCTTTCCCCTTCATCAGAAAGTGCTTAAAACATTTTAAAGTTTCACTTGTGAAAGTTAAAGGTACTACTCATACCGGGATCTGGGACTTGACTTAATCATGAGATGCAGAAAAATACTCAAGTGAATTTTCTTCATTGCCTTTTGAACCCTGCATATGGTTTTCAGCTTAGTAGAGATTTTCTTGTGAAAAGAGAGATTCTCACAATTGTAAATTCTTAAGCTGTGCTAAAGGAAAAAGGCCAGATGCTGCAAGACTGGTGATTAAAACTGCAAGAATAAGCAGTACGGGGAAACGCTTATCGTTCTCTCCTTGAAAAGGCTGCCTGCTTATCTCTGGTTGTTGGCCTCACTCAAGCCATCTACAGCTAAGATGAAAAAATCCAGACCTTTGGCTGTGTTTGCGCGGGGTGGGTGCTGCTGCTGCTGTTCTCATGGACTCTTGCAGTGCAGGGTTGGCCGAAGCCACTGCCGCGCCGGAGGGAGGAGCGCAGGCGGCTTCGTCCTTCCAGAGCGCGGCGAGACCTAACGGGAGCAGCAGTCACGTGCCGGGAATACCGCCTGGCACCACTGTGGAGCCAGTGATTGACAAAGACTGCGAAACCTCTGTAATGCCTGTAAATACCTGCAGCTGAATCGTGGAGCCCGTGCGTGAGCCCATAGTTAAGAAAATAATTCCTACCTATCAGGGCACTACTATTTATACTGTTAAAATAACAATTTATAATTGTGTGTCATTTGGGCCTTAGTCAATCTCATCTAAATTTAAGAGTGCTGAGATCTCTAATTTAGGAGCATAATTATCGGAAGTTCAGCTCCCTACAGGAGGCGGCGAGGGGAGAAAAGGGCTTGAATTATTCTCTGGTGTTAAGTGTTTCACTGTTTTGATTAGGGAAGTGTTCGTTGTGGCTGTGCTTCTAAAATAAGCACCTCTTCTGGTCCCTGAAGTTAGGTGAAATTAATTGGGACCATCATTATCCTACATTAAAATATATATAGTTAGGTTTAGGTATGTAAGTTCATTCTTATCTCTCATTATTTTCGTTTTCAGAATGGGAGGGTTTTGTTGCCTTTGTTGTTTTTGACATAGCAGGTCATGATCCCATAGAGTCCGGAATTCACATCCAACGTCTGTTCCCTTTACATGGTGAATAGGATCAGCTCGAGTTTCTTGTTAAAGTCATCCTGCGGTGAATTCTACCTTGTTTTCTGTTTCAGTGGTAAATAGTTTTTCCTTTATTCTGTAAGGAGTGCTGAGCTGTCTTGCTGGAACGTGCTTTGATAGGAGGAGATGTGCACGGAAGCAGTGGGACAGCCTCAGCTGAGCATCTGTCCAGTGTTCGGTCCAGCTCCATCTTTCCATGTGATCTTTTCAATCTATATCTTTAATAATTTGGTAGTTATGATATAGACGTAAACTAGGCAGCAATGGCTTAAAAAGTGGTTAAAGAGTTAAATGCAGTATGTGCTGTTTTAAGTAAGTCTTGAACAATGACCATTATCTATTCAGAATCAGTTAAAATTCTGTTTGAGGTGTTGCGAGCAGGTCTGATGGCAAAGCTGAGTGGCCAGGGTGAGAGTGAAACCTGTTGGAAGTTAGTGGTAGATCATGTTAGTTTGTAAAGGCTTTGTAATCTTCCTCAAACCCTTTATGAGAGTGGAAATTACTGTAACTGATGCTGAAATTCAGGAAGGAATAGAAAAGTTTCTCACCAGGAAAGTTTTAATAACCTTCCAAGAGAACAGTGGAGATCCACCGTTTAAAGCTAGAAATAATAAATGTAAATGATCATGTAATTATGATCCTTATGATTTAATTCAAAATGAACAGGGGTGTCCGTAAGGGGCACTCCCAGGCGAGGGGCTGCTGGTGCACAGGGGTGTGCGGGTGCTGGGGTGACCTCGCTCAGCACTTCCCTACAGCCACACGAGGCAGTAAACAGGCTGCTAATGAACTCTGCAGATGGAGCTGAAGTTGGGAGGAGCTGTGAACACTGCTCAGGAAGAGAAAATACACAAAGAGCCGTAGAGGAACAATGTGGCCAGGAAGCCATGCAGCTTCGGCAGGCACCAGCGCAACTTCCTACCGCTAAGGAGGAGGGGGAGAGGAAGGGAACAAAGGAAGGTGGATAAAGTCATGTGAAAAATACAGGGGGGATGCAGAAAGTGAGGCCTCAACGTGGTGGGAAATAAAGCGGCCAAGGGAAGAGAACTCCCTTAGAGTCGGGGAGTGGGAAACAACAAGAACTTGGTGAAACATCTTGATAGTCTCCAATGTGACATAAGGATGCCAAGTGGAAATAAGAGCAGATAGTAGATAACAACCTACGAAGTGTGCATGTTATAACAGAAATGTTATCTTTAATTGCTTAACACTGTTGACAAAAGTAATTACAGCCCTCTGCCAGATAATTCAGTAAAGTTGATTTACAGGTGCCATGAAAATTAAATGCAAGAGCTATATGCACCTTACAAGTCTATGGTAATACTTTTTATTTGACCCTTTGAAAACGTTGGGTGGCTGATTCTGTTTCAGTAAACATGTATATTACTTTTGTTACTGTTTCTAGGTGGGTTTTTCAAGAGTAGTTTTTAAGCTGAGTTGGCCTTGAACCTCGATTGTGGCCTCTAGCACCATGAAGAGTATTTTACAACCATCTTTACCTATAATTAAGATCCCAGAATCGTCAGAAGTGGTTCTGCTTTTCCTTCCAGCATAGTACCCAAGATACTGTGCTCTTGTTTGGGGGCTTTTATTTTTTTTTTTCAATTTTTTGGTCTCAGAGCTCTTATGAGAGCTGATTCCCTCCTGCCTAGATTGTTGTAATAAAGCCAATCTCTCCCGTTATTACTTTTGTTGTACTACACTGCGTTTCTCTTATTAAAGATAGGACAACATTCTTCCTCCAGCTGTTTCCTTAACTACTGATCGCTCTTCTGAAAACAAATGGCTGCAGTGTTGAATTCAATGTAAAACATTCCCGTCGGAGGAGTCGGACCCTGCTGAAACGTTGGCTGCTGGGTGGCGTGGGGGAGGCGGAGGGGAGGGATGGGGCCAGTGGCCTCGCTGAAGGTCAGCGGAGCGGTTGGGTCTCACTGGAAGGGTCTGTTGTCCAAGCAGTCCTAAGAGTCCTAAGTAACTAAATAACTAAGGTCACTTCTGGTAGTTCCTCTGTTATACACACCTGTGTTGAATCTTCACCCCGACCCTCACAAGCACTCTTACTCCTACTAGAAGGACACGTTCGGTATTGAAATGGCAATATTTAGATCTTTTTTTAATATTCAGTTCTATTATGCACATTGGCTGAAGTGAATTATCAGGGTACACCTTGATGACTTGGTAATTCAGGGTTATATTATTGCTTTATCTGCTAAAAACAGTTCCCATTTTACTCCCCGGTGCTGTGTCCAGGGAAGGCTCTGTTTCCCTTTCCCACCTCTGTATTAGCAAGGAAGATATCTTCAATTTACTGCTGTGTGTTACAGGTATTAAATAATATGCCAGAAGGTTTTAAATTGTGAGGTGGGATCTTTTCTCTTCGTTATTGCCATTGGAAGTAGGTGTCACTTAAGGATACTGCTTTTTGCTGTTCAGGACTCTAAACTGTGCACCGGCTGCTTATATTTTGCTTGCTGGTGGGTTTTGAGCTCCTGAACTTCTGTTCAAAGTTTAAAGAACAATAACTAGTCAAATGTAAAATAATGTCACTTGAACAACCTATGACTCAACAGTCAACCAACTCATTCTGGATCCATATCAAATGGAGCGAGGCCAAAATCTAAAATTGGCGTGCATCGCCTTCCCTCCTCTTCATATATTTCCACTGAAGCAGAGCCGAGAATGTAACACGTTGGTTAATGTTCCATAATAAGCTGGTTCTCATGTAAATGTAGTCTTTTTGTTGACAAAGCCTGCAGGCCCGTGCCAGGAGCAAAGCCTCGGCGTGAGCAGCTTTATATGGACTTCATGTGGACGGGAAAGCGCGCCGTCTGCCCGGGGGTTGCCCGTCCTGACCGGGTACCAGCAGCTCCGCTCGCGCACAGGGAGATGCCTGTCTGCCTCTCGTGCTGTTTCCTTCTTTCCCTTGTTCTCCTCCTCAGAAAAGCTAGGTTTTTATATCTGCTTCCTTATTTTTATTTATGAATATTTACAGCAAAACAGAAAATTATACAGACTATGTTGAACAAGATTGTGCGTGTGCATTCCTAAAAATCTATCAGATGGATTCCCATTGTAGGCTTATCCTGGTAGCAGAAAAGTCTGCTTCTAGACTTCTGAATAGCAGAAGTGTGTTTTCTGATTTCCAGTCTAAATCTGCTTGTGGCATAGTAGTATTTCCTTGAGCGTTTCAGGCGTCTGTGCGGCGCTGCAGCCGCCTCCTGCGCTGTCCTCCTTGCCGTGGCGGCGTGTCCCGCGGCAGCGCTCGGCGGCCGCGCGCCCTCGACGGGAGCGCTGCCGGCGGGAGCTGCGGGCAGAGCAGCGCGGCCGTGGCTCCGGCTCCACGCGGGGCTCCCCAGCGGAGCAGCCACTGCCACACCGCCTTGGGTAAGTTCCTGTGAGCAGCAGGAGAGGGGTGCAGGACTGCTGGGGCACGAGTGCTGCCGGCCCGGGCTGGGCCAAGGCGCCCCTCTGCGCAGGAATGGCCTTGTCTGGCTGAATTCATGGAGTTCTGTTAAGGTGGTACATTTTTGGCACGTGCCTTGGCTTTGGGTTGACTTGCAGGATTCAATGGTTTAATATTAGAAAAGTAAACCCGCTTCCAAGAAGGTGCCCCACTCGGAGCAGCCGCCTGTGTGGCTGTGGAGGGTGGAAGGAGGCTCGCTGCATGGGGAGCAGAGGGGGACAGTTTCGTATGTTGTGTGGAGACTTCTGCATATCCGATCTGGAGAAGTTCTTGTGCATTTTCTAGTTGCAGGGCCCTCCTAGCTGCGCCCCAGGCTGCCTGCCCCTCCGCGTGAGCCCCAACCGCGGGGGGGTTCGTGGGTGCCTCAGACGCGTCCTTCGCCACCCAGCCAGGCAGCAGGAACTAGGATCCCCTATGACTGTTTGATTCCGTATTTTAAATAGAAGATGTGTTAGGGAAATTTCCTTTATTACTTTTTTTACTGTCTGTTTATTTAAGGAAGCATGGATGCACAGAGAAAGTAATAAATGAAGACCTTTGGAAAAATGTGAGTAAACTGATTTATATAGAAATTAAGGTAGCGTTTCATTTGGCTCTTTTATTGGGAGTACTGTAATAAACATAGAAGTTTAGAACATATAACTTAATTACCATATTCTGGTCATAAATGCTTTAAAGCTGTAGTACGTTTGAAATCCCAGGAGCTGTAGCTAAGGTTGCAGCTGCAACATCAATTACCATTTATCCATTCCAAGAAAGCTTTGCCTGTGCCCTTGAAACCTTTACATTTTGGAGAGTGTCCAAAAGAAAAAAAAAAAATCACGTCACTCACTTGCATTAGTGTTTCTTTTTCACTCCTGCGTGAGCTCTAAAATGGGGGCAGGCGCCATTTCACAGTGAGGCGACCCGAGGCGCGGGCTGTGCGGGGCTCACCTGCGGTCCGTGGGTGCCGGTGCGGGCGCGGGGCCGTGTGGCCAGCATCCCTGGGCTTGTGTGCCGCCGCGCTCCGTGCGGCCGGGCCTCCTGGCGAGCCCCGCGGAGGGGCCTCGTCCCCCCGGCCGCCTCTGCTTTCGCGCCTGTCTGCCGCGGAACGGGTTGGAAGAAACCAGGGACACGCACGCAGCCGCCACCTCGACGCCTCCGAGCGCCGGGGGAACACGTGCGAGCTCCCGTGGAAACGCGTCGCTCCTCGCGGTAGCGCTCGCCTGGCCTGCGGCCGCGCCGGGCACGCGGCGCTGCGGGCCGGGGTCCCGGGAAGTGATGTGTGCACGTTTGCCCCGCTGCCAGCCCAGGTGCTTATGGAGAACCCAGCTTGTGGCTCAGGCTCTCCGTGAGGATCTTGGCTGTGCGCAGAGCACCCCTTGGCCGCCTCCAGGAGCTGGGTGTGCGTGCGTGGCCGCCTGGGCAGCACGGGGCTGCCTTCGAGCTCCGCTCCTCCAGTGCGCTCAGCTATGGGAAAGCCAAGCAGCTCCTTATCAAAATATGTATAGTCTTGCCTCAGTTTGGACCAAAACCGCTTTTTGAGTGTTGAACTCAGTCATGATACTTTGGTTAACGTCCTTGTTATGACATATGAGAGTTGTTGGAAATGTAAGCAAAAAATGTTTACATAATTTGAGGCAACTTTATACAAAGCAATGAATCACACAATCTGTTTGAGTTGCACTAAAGGGAGTAGTAAGATGTGTGGTGTTTCATAGCTGCAGAGGTTAATTACGAGACCGTGCTGCTTTAGGTATGGCTCATATATTCAAAATATTTTGTCGATATGAATCCTGGTACTTTATTTTCATTTAAGTTTGCTATAAAATACACAGACAACTGCAGGGGGAGGCCTGGTTATACCCACCAACATGACTCTACATCTCTGTGCTGAGTTTCTGTATGCAGAAATGGAGCAAATTAGGCAAGGCCCCTCTCTTGTACCCGTTCTCCGTGCTGTTGCAGTCCCGGGTACCGGTGCTGTTACAGGCACGTTCCCAAAACAAGAGCGTTAATCCGGAATCCGCCTCCCTGGATCGCCCATGCGGTCAAGTTGCTTAGCTTGGTGAGTGGTAGAGGGGTGTATGAATCACCCCGATGTTCAGAGGGGCCGCAGGACAGTGCTGCTGGGTCTCTCTCTGTGCAGACTTCAGTTAAATACTGTACTCTGGTTTAGATATTTAATTTATCATGGCGTCATTGGGAATGTGCATGTAATCAAGAACAGTTCTTCAACCAAAACAGTTCAGTTCTGTTTTTAAACAAAAAGCAGGGAAGATAACTGAAGTGTAGATAAGTTCTGTATAAAAGTTACTGGAGTTTTTTTTGAGTTTGGTTTGGGGATTTTTTCTGCGTTCACACAGGCAGCAGGGATGTTGAGATCAGCATCCCAGGAGGCTGCTCGCTTGGGCCTCGCCTGCAGCCTAGTCCGGGGTGGCCCCGCAGGGCTCGGCCTGCTGGGCCTAGGGATCAGCACAGAAAACTAGCGACTGTGGTGTTAGCGAATGTGAAAATGTGAAAAAATACACACCAAAGACAATGTTGAGCTTGTTTTCAACTGGCTGATACAATTCAATAGTTTAATAAATACTTATAGTTCTCCTAGAATTGTCTTACACTTTTCTCTTCTTGATCTGAAAGCTTCTTCCCTGCTTAAGAAGGCCTCAAAAAGTAGTTAGCAGTTTTTCAGTTAATAAAGAAATAATGCGAATAGAAAAATGTGCTGGGCTGGTGTACACAGCTGAGCACCTACACTGGTCACAGTGATAAAGGTGAGGAGGAGGCCCAGGTGGCAGTGACATGGAAAAGGTTTTGTCACTGTTATTTTGATGATACTACTTATGTGGATAAATAACCTGCTTTTTGAAATACCTTAATTAAATACTGAGACGGCTTCTGCTGGAGAACCGAGACTTAGGGCGTATAATATCTCGTGGTCCAGATTTAACTTGGTGTGAATGCAAGTCCTGTGAGTGAAGTGTTGCTTTAGAAGTAGGAACAAAATGAATAGGCTTATTTACAGTACTTGGAATCTAGATAAATTTAGTCAATCTTGGAGCTGTTTTTTTTTTTTTTTTCCCACCCCTGATATATCCTGTCCGTGTCTTTCATGAGAACTGGCAGTCAGACAGGAGTTGGATTTTCTTAGAGGTTTCAGGAGCCGCGTGCAGGTGCTCTGCCGTGGTAATTTATAGGAGCACCAGGGAGCACCTTGGCTGTCAGAGTGCCTGACAAAATTATTTATTATGAGTTTCCTCTGAACTTTTCTTCTAGATGGATATTTTAGAAGGTGAAAAGTGCTGAGCTGACAGATTCTACTCTGACTAGCAGCCCCATCGATTTCCCGAGATGCTCTTTTTCCTGTTCTGTAGCTCACAGATGTTTTCCTTATATATACTTCATTTCTAAACAGTCAACCGAGTGTGCTTTTTTTTTTCTTCTTCTTCTTCTCGTTGCACATATGCAACTTTCTGTTGCTGCTAATTTTACTTAGATTTTTTACAAACTAACTGCTCTGGTTGGCCACGGCCGGCTGTGCTGCCGCGCTCAGTGGCAAGGGCGGCTCTTGGACACCCGCTGGCTCAGGGCACGGAGCGCCCGCATACGGTCAGCCCAGGGGTTTGTCCCTTCGTTATCTCACTGGAGATTTTTGTCATTTAATATCGTAAAATAACAGGGATGTAGGGTGGTTTGGAATAATATTACAGTGTTTATGGGTGTTTAATATATGCGTTAGGAATATATATATTCTCTGTTGTGTAAGAGATGATAAAATCTACACAGTAAAGATAGAAGGAGGCAGGAAAAGAAAAAAAAAGTGGTATTTTTGTCAAGCAGTGAACAGCCGAACCGAAGGGAGCGTCTTCCGGAGAGCGCAGAACTTTATCTGTCACATCTTTCTGCTCACATTTTTATAGTTAATTACAGGGCTGTCGGCTCTGTGATGGGCCCTATCTGATGTGTCAGGTTTAATAACCTTGCGGGGGGTGGTGGTGGTTCGTGCCCCCGGCCCTGGCAAGCTGCCCCCGTGCCCTGCGCGCCGTGCCCTTCGCCCGGACCTTGAGCCGGCCGGCAGCCCCATGAATCATTAACCGCCCTGGACGGGCCCTGTCCCGGGCTCCCTGCCCTCTGCCCGCCGCCCTCCCCGGCTGCGCCGGACAGGCAAGTGCAAATAGGCCCGCAAGGAGACAACACAGAAGGAATTAAACTAAACCAAAACACACCAGTGGAACTCCCGGACTTTTAAATGGCTAACACCTTGCCTTCCAAAATAAACAAAAGGTTTAGGAATCTGGTTTCCTGATGATTTGGAATAGTGTGTTTTCAGACTTTTATATATGAATGTTGTTTTATATATGTAAGGATCAGAGTTCATTAGTTTCTTGTTGCCTTCAGACACCTTTCTGCTAATAGCCGAAAACTCTGTTTGCTATTTCAGCACTTGGGTTGCATTTTGCCCTTCTTACCCTCCCTTACTTTGTGCTTGCAGGCCTTTTGCTCCCTCACCTGAATGGCGTGTAGGTAAAAGACTTGTGTTAAACCTCAGACCAGTTTGTTTTAGACTCCCAACCATCCCATTTTTTGCACGTTCCCTTCAGCTTGCAGCGGCACATGTGCAGTTCTAGCACTTTGCCCTTGCGCTCTATGATCCATACTGTTCCCCATATTTCAGGCACACGGAATTTTATTTTACACAGCCCGGGAACAGGCAGTATCTGGCATGTATCCATGCAGTTAGTAAATAGTGGCCTTATCTGATATAGCCAAGCTTGAAAAGATATGCCAGGAGCCCGGGTTAGATTGCTGGCTACTGCTTTATTAATCAATGTAATAATTTATTTTTAGTTTTGTAAGTCATATCATCTGTTTTCTTTCTCATATTACATTTTCTACAGTGCTCATAAAGAACATGAGCCCTGTTAAAAACTAAAGGCAAGTGAACAGTTTGGGCACTTCTGTAGTTTCTGTGGTACTTGATGAATGTTTCCTTAAAAATGGCTTTGTCATCAATTTGCAAGGTATAAGGAATTTTGTTTTTGTATCTAAATAAGCTGTCTTTGAACTGTCTTCAGAAAGATACTTCCCTCTTTTTCTGTTATTAAACATGTTACTCATGAGAAATTCTCAATTTATATTCCTCACCTCAATAGTGCTGGCGGTTCATATTTAAAATTCAGCTATATATTTCAGTACTTAAAGTGAGATATTTTAGTGTAAGAAAAGGAGTTGTTGTGCCTAAACCCTTTAGATATAAAGCAAATTAGGCCGATTTAGAATGGTCAGTGACTCCTGTAGATTACTGGTTTTGATGGTCTGTGGTGGCGGTGGTTGTTGGGGTTGGCAGTGGTTGGTTTGGAGGTGAGCGATCATCACCCCAGTTACTCACGTAGTTGCTCGTGTGGGGCGCTGTGAAGCAGGGTCAGTTTAGTGCCTTTCTCCCAGTCGATGGGCAAGGTGCCACACAGCAGCACCCAAGAGGTTAGCACGGGTGTCCCCAGCTCTGGGGATGGGGCTGTTGTCTCCGTCACCTGCCCGCTCAGATGGGAGGCACCGGAGGGTCCTGCTCAGGTGCCCAGCCGTGGGCGCAGTGCGGCGCAGTGCAGTGTGGTGGCACAGTGCGGTGCAGTGCAGCACGGCACAGTGCAGCGCGGCACGCGGCCCCGGCCTGCGCTGTTTTCAGGCAGCGCTTCCCTTGCGCAGCTCCCAGCAGCAGGTTCTTGGCGCAGTCTGGCTCCAGCCAGCTTTGGCTTTCCCGCACGCTTCCTGTCGGGCGGGCTTTGCGGGCCGGTCGGTGCTGCTGGTGGCACTGCACACAGAGCTGCGTGGAGCCCCATGCCGCCGCGGTGGAGCCCCGCGCCGTGGGTGCGCGGCCGCCCCGTGACACCCGCTCCGCGCCCCTCCGCGCACGCCGCCCCGCCACTCTAGCGGGCATTGTGGGAACGAGCATTTCAGAGCTCAGTTTACATTTGATGCACAGAGATCCTGGGCTTAGGTGAATGTACCGCGTGTTTTGGAATCCCTTCTTTGAAGTACCCGAAACTTGATTTCCCTCATCCCGCGTGTCCCCCGCTCACAGCCACGTATGTTGGTGCGGTGGCAGGCGAGGAGCGGCTGCCCCCGGAGCACGGGTGAGGCAAAGCCGGGCTCAGCTCAAGCAGCCAGCCCGGCCTGCCCGCCACGCAGGGCTCCTCTGGAGCTGCTGGAGCCGAGCACAGTGCCGTGTTCGCATGCAGCGTGTGCGGAGCGCGGCTCCTTGTGTGATGTGCATTTCTTCAAATCCTTTATAGATCTCCAGTTCTGCGTTAAGACAGGAACACACTGTTTGCTCTTTTTCTCATCGTTTGGTTGATGTTAATCCAACGCCACCACACAGAGCTTTGTCATGGGGACAGGAGGAGGTTGTGTTCCCAGCTGCCTCACCACGAGGCTTCCTTGCCTGCAGCCCCCTTGGCCTTTAGCTTGTCTGCGCGTTTCCCCATGGCAGGAGATGAGCCCATACCCAGAGCAGGAACCGCCCCCAGTAGAATTTAGCTGCGCACCAAGGAATCTGGCTGCTCCACAGCGTTTCCCTGCGAAGGCTGCAGAGAGCCAGCAAGTGTGTGTTGGCAGCCTCAGCTGCAGGGAACCCCTGGAGCCCCTGGGACAAAGGGTTCTGTGAGGAAGAGCCGCACGCAGAATGCAACTTCGTTAAATGGTTTGAGTGCTGTAAGGTCAGCAGGAGGAGCGCGGCGGCCGCCCTGCTCTGCCTGGCGCACGTGGGCCGGTCCCGCTGGGCTGCCAGTGTTGTCAGCAGGGTCTGCCCTCAGCTGGGAGCAGCTTGGAGCTGTTGGGGGCACCGTCCGACAGAAACATTCCTCCGCTGGAAACGATGACCCTATTTACGTGTGTGCAGAGCCTTACCTGTTTGAAAATAAAGACCGTTTCTGGCAGGGATGGATAATGTGTTCCACTGTATTCCATGGATTTTAACTGAGAGTATCTCTGTACTTTTGTTTAGCCCTGGAATGAGATCAGATGTAAGTTCCTCTCCATCCACAACCTCGGCGACGACGGGACCACCTCCCAAGCTCTGTCTGGTTTGCTCTGATGAGGCCTCTGGGTGCCATTACGGTGTTCTTACTTGTGGCAGCTGCAAAGTGTTCTTCAAAAGAGCAGTGGAAGGTGAGATATGCTTTTAAGGAAATTGCTCTTTAAAAACATAAAATCCACATGTGTAAAAATAATTTGGTTTTGAACAGTCTAATAACTTTGCTGGAATCCATGTAATTGGTAGAATCCTACTGGAAAACCCCAAGCATTCTATCACTGTTCTTTCCATAGTAAAATAACATTGATAATGGTGTCATTATCTGAAGCATAGATTGCATTTACATTTATAAAATGCTGCCTTTCACTCGCAGCATAAGAGGCTGTATTGTTGCCGTGGCTGCTTGTCTCTTCCCTCCTCTTGGCCACACTTTTTTTGTTTACTCGGCCGGTTGATACACAGATATGTGTCTCCATGCAGGAGACGGGACTTGCCGAGTTTGTGGGTTTGAATTTGTGTGTTCTGCTTTTTGTATAATACCATACAGGAAGCTCGGTAGATATCTCATATGCCTGATCATGAAAATTGTACTTTTTTTTTTTGCTATAAGCAGTACTAATTATATTACATACATGTTCATGTGTGATATACTAGGGGTAACAAAAATGTGTGTGTGGTTTTGGACCATTGAGATTTCAGTCTATACCAAGAAGAAAATCATTCCAGAAAATAAAAAAGTTGGAAAACTAAATTTCACACAGTCCTGTCTACAGCAGATTAAGCAGCGTATGATTTGGAGCTGCACAAGCAGTCATTAGATAACAAACAAGGTGGCACCTCAGTGCCCAGCTGCTTCACGCTGGATGCAGGCAAGTTGCAAAACACATTCTCAGTGAGGCTCGAACGACAGGGATTCCTCTATTCTACAGTTATGTCATCGCTGGTTACGAAAATCTCCCAGGAGGTTTCTTGTCTCGTGCCCTTTTGCTGCCGTTGCTAGTAGACGTTTTGAAGTGAATCAAGCTATTTAATTTTTTGCAAGCATTTTTGCGAGTGGATCTCACATGAAGAATGGGAGCCTGTGTTTGACAAGGATGTATCAGGATGAGTGTTTCAGAAGAAGCCCTTGAAGTTCCCAGCTCTCTCGGTGGTGAAGAAGGAAACCTTCTGGAATTCCGGAGTTTCTCAGAGGGGTGAGAGAAGTGGAACTGGTTTCTGCGGAGCGCAGCGGAGGAGGAGGATGGCACTTGTGCACAAGCCGCAGCCCTTCCTGCGGCGCCGGGACGCAGCCGGCGCCGGGGCCGCGCGCGGAGCTGCCGCCGCAGGGAGCCAGGCCCCGCTTCGGGGCGGTCTCACCTGCAGCTTGCGCTAAAGGAAGGTCGCTGGATGGCCCCCAAAAGAGTATTGTGTAGGAGCTGCATGTATAACTCAGTGACAGCTTTGTCCTTCTCAAGCTTGAAGACATGAGGAAGGTAGTGATGCATTTAAAAAGATCTTTCCAATTTCTTTTGATTGATGACACAACCTTTCCACATCTTATATAAGCTATATTAATTTTCAGCATATAAAGCAAGATTATAGCAGGAGATTTGCAATAAATTCCCTAAGATTTACCTTCACTTTCGTTTTATTGTTCTATAGGTTATCCCAACCTTCATTGACTTGAGAACAAATAATTCACTTCTATCTCTTAGGCATTTTTGTTTTTTGGAATACATGTAGAAATAATTTTTTTCTTCAGTGTCTTTTCTATTATTTGGACATCCCTTGGTGCATGGATCCACCAAGCTGCACCTTGGCTAGGCAGCCTTAGCCTGGAGGTCTTTTTGTGCCTTTTCCCATACACATAAACCTGTGACAAAGCCAGGATATGGTAACTTAGTATCTCGGGAATTGGTATAAATCTACAGCTGAAGCATCCGTATTTACATTATTTATTCTACCATGATCTGAATAAAACATGTTTGTGAAATGGGAATTGATGCTCCCTGCTCTGCTGCAGTGATAACAAATATTTGTATGCTTGCTTCATGTGAGTATACAAGGATATTTGCTTATATGTAGTAATATGCTAACAAAGCTAAAGAGAACAATGATCCACCTTTCTATTCACTATTTGATCTTAGAATACAGAAATTATAAAGCCCTGGTAAAGCTTGATCTTTTTTGGTTAAAAAGGCTTTGGTTCATTTAGGAAAATGCTCAGGGCTTCCTTGGAATGTCAAACTTGAAAGACTTCCCTGGAAAGAAGCTTGACTAAAACCATAGCAATGGACTTTGCATAGCCACGATTTGCACAGCTGCTTTGAGACTATTCTCATAATCAAGCTCTTCTGCAAGGAAATTCTTAGAACAGCAGTTGGGTTCTGTTGTTCCTAGCTCAGTACCTGGGAAATGCTTTTGTTTCTCTCACTGTTGTACTATGAGGACTTAGAAATATGGTGTAAAAGTGTAGGCATCACCTTTATCCCCACCACTCGTGTGAGAACACCTGCTTTTTTGATCCTCTGATGGGAAAAGAATGTCCTTTAATAAGATCTTTTTCTACAGGACGTTGTCTTGGGACAGCTATTCATACATTTGAGAATCAGTAGCTTTCTTGTCTGCTATTGCCTACTCTTAAGAGCTAAGAAATTCAGTTATTTTTTGTTCTGTTTGCCATATTTTTATGCTGAACTCGCTCTAAATCTGTGAATCCATAAAAATGCCAGCGAACTTAAGTTTTCCATTCCAGCCTCTAAAACTAATGAGGAGATTCCTTCACTGTTAAATTATGAAAGCTGTTTCTATATATCTGCAGCAACTTTGAAAGCAATGCTTGTAAAATGTATCTGAGTTTACATCTCTTGCAAAAGTATTTAGAGTTAACCCTTAGAGGATAGCTTAGAGAAATTGGAAGGGAAAAAATTTTTAGAAAAATGAATTTGCCCATTGACAAATAGCAAAAAAAGATTTCTTCCTACATTTATTGGCTTTGGTGTGTAAATAAAAGAATTGTGGTGGGTGTTTAGAAGTAGGAAATGATAGGGACGCTGCCTGCTAACTGTAGGGCTTGTGGTTATGTTGTTTGTTTTTGTGAACGCAGGGCAGCACAATTACCTGTGTGCTGGGAGGAACGACTGCATTATCGACAAGATCCGCAGGAAAAACTGCCCGGCGTGCCGCTACCGCAAATGCCTGCAGGCTGGCATGAACCTGGAAGGTAACTTGAAAACCTTAAAGTCCATTTCTTACTTTTGTATCATATATAGTGAAGGCTCTGCTGCTTGTGAAGCTAAACCAAGCATTTGAGCAGCATTTTAATGTGTTAAAAGTGCATATCACACTTTACAGCATGAATAATCATCGTTTTGAAATCAAGGTTTCTCCTATACTTTTATCTCCTTCCTCAATAGCTCTGTCTTTCAATATGTTCAGTATGAGTGAGTCATCCGCAAAAAGCAGGGCTCGTTCTGCTTCCTGTCAGCACGTATCCATCTCTTGCTGTCCTCTTGCCTGGATGGGAGGCAGCAGCAGAGCTGTGAGGAGTCTGCAGGGAGACGTGTGCCTGCCCAACCTTGGGAAGGCGCCCGGAGGCTGGGAACACGCGGGAGCCCAGGGCCAGTGATGCGCACTTGGACTGGGACCCGTGTTTCAGACCGAAGGAAAGGAAGGGCTTGTTGCTCAGGCTGTGGATTCTTGTCCTCTAACATCGGTTAGAATCTCTCTAGTAAACAGAGTGTAGGAAACAAATACATGGTGTGTTTGCTCTCTGCTAAGTCCTGGGTGGCTAATGAGCAACTAAAGACCACATCAACTCGAGATTAAACAGCAGTTGTAAAATGGCACTAGACCTTCTGCCTGGTGTGGGATGCATTTTATGCTTGAGTTTTTTCCTTGAGTAGCAGCAATTAATACAGCACTTCCTCACACAGTTATCTTGGGGATACTTGTACAATCAAAATTGTCAGATAAAATCTCAGAAATACTTTTTTTAGCTGCAAATATAAGCAGTTTTAATTTCAGCCAAACCGTGGTTCTTTGGTAAAAAGTAAATGCAAAGCTATGTTAAAGAGGGAATGCTCATACAAGAGTCTGTGTTGGCACATTTTTCTTCCTCTTTCCTGCTTTAACTTCTCTCAAGCTGCTGAATCATCGGTTTTTCTGCCCTGCAGGTGCTCTACGTGCACCTTCTTAGCCAACAGGCTGATGAGCCTCCCCTCATATCCCACGCTTACAGATTTGGGGGATGGATTGGTTTGTTTCCACATTATTTGTGATCTGCGTGCAGAAGGTAGAGGGCATGACTCTCTAACGGCCAAAATCTGCACTAGTGTATCCCAAAGGAAATGCTGGAAAGTGGCGCTTGGTGTGCGTTGGCCCTGCTGAGGTGCCTCTGTGTAGCGGCAGCGCATCCTGCCCGCAGGAACGTGCACCCCCCTGCACCGCCTGCGGGCATTGCCACAGCCAGAAAACCCCAGGAAAGCTGAAGGTAACACGGAAAGGCAGGATCCTCACTGCAAGGTGCAAATGAGCACACTCTGTTTTAAGACTTTTGTTCTTCTTAATTTCAAAAATAGGTATATTGAAGTACCTCAAATGTGTAAATCGTGCTAGATGAGTAAAGCATCTTATATGTGTGTTACTTGATCCTAAGCCTTTTATTGCTATATGAGTGAACATGAACTCTCTTTAAAGTACGCTGCAAGCTAGAGCTCAGAAAGGCTCTAGGACGTGTTGCATGAGTTGCCTCTCCGCACCAAAGACGATGAAAATTGAATGATGTCCCAGGCGCTTGCTGCTTTTCCATGTGTAGTTTGGAGCCCTTCCAACTAAACTTTGTCAATCTTGGCACACAGAGTGCTAGAGAATACTGATTTTTCTGGAGGCTGAATGTTATATATGTTGTTGGAAAAAAGCAAAAAAGAAATTGCTTTTTTGACTAAGGGGAGAAGGGACCTAGAAACTCAGCAATGCAAAAAACGGAAGAACCCAAGGTAGTGTGAAATGGTGAAAAGGAGAGAATTATGAAAGCAGTGATTTAGCAGACAAATCTGAACAGATGGTAAACTGGTTGTACAGAAGTAGCAGTGGAAAAGTGAGAGGTAGCATAAAGTGCAGAACAGACCCAGAGAAGTTAGTGCTCCTTTTATCTTGGCTATTTTAGGATCATAGTTCAAAAATTAGTTTTATAGAAGATAATAATTAAATTTACAAATTTGCATACTTTTCAGACAGTAATTTCTCTTTTGAAAAGCAATCAGGTGTATCCTAAATGCATAAAGACACACTTTGAGCAGCTCCCAAGTAATGATTATTAGCAAGCAGTTAATGAACAGCAGGAGGTGGGAATGGCCGAGTCGTGTGGGTCCAAGGTCCCTCGCGCTCGGCCCAGCTCCCAGGCAGAGTCTTCTCTTCCAGGCGTCTCCACCGCAGGGTTCCTGGCTCTGGTTTCTGCCCAGCTGCTGCTGCTTCTCCCATGGGTTTGTCCAGTTGCTGTTTGAGTGGATGTGACTTCCTGACGTCCGCAGCAAACCGTGGCAGCGGCTTTCGCAGCTGGGTGTTGTGTGCAGCGCCGCCTTCTTCTGTTTGAAATCTACCGTGTCATAGTTTACCTCTTATCTCTTATTTTATTGAGACAGAAATGGTGCTTTGTACACCAAAACCACGGTACTTGATTGTTTTCTATTCTAATCATTTCAGTCATCTGTCATATTTTTGACCCTCTTTAGTGCTCTTTTGTTTTGTGCTTTTTTTGAGATTTGTAGGGGAAGGAGGAATGGAAAAACATACAGCTACCAAGCTACAAGTATTCTGAATGTATAGAGTAGGATCGTGCTATTTCCTACCCTAGCCTTTATTTCTTCACACTCTTGTTCTACACGTTCGTCGGTCGTGTCCCCAGGGACCCGCGGGCACCTCCATCGCTCCTGTTTCTGGGCGCGAGGTGCCCGTTCTGCAGGACCTCCTGGCGCTGCTTGGGCTCCGCCTCGGAGCGGCTGTCTCGGCCGGCGCCTCCGTGGCCTTTTAGCGACGCGAAGCCCCTGGGTGCTCTTGGCTCCCACGCTGCCAGGTTGCTCTTTGCTGGTTTGCTCAATAAAAATTTTTGGCTACTTTTATTTCCCTGCTAGTTTATCTGCTTGGTTTATCTCTTGTAATTTGCCTTAAGGAATTGGCTTTAAATTTGTACTATTTTTATATTAGAAAAGAAATGAGAAAGAAGTACAGTATCTCAGCCTTCCTTTTCAAGAGTTCTAGCTATATATGTAAGTCGGCTCTAGTAGGATAACCTAATAAATTTATGCATAACACTTTTTTTATCAGATCTGTTTCTTTTGATTATAATTTCCTAACTTTCTGGGCTGGAAGTTTTCCCTCCCAGGTGTCAGCATTCATCCGAGAGCATGTTTGTAAATTTAAGTCAAAGCAGTTCACTTGAGAACAAGGATAATGTAATAGAAATTAAGCCCAGGGGATTTGGGAGCAGCAATTCCAATATTTAGACAGGAATAACAGGAAGCTCCAAGGAAATTACTTTTGCTCTTCCCCCATGCAAATCTGTGCAAATGGGACCAGTACATGAACCTTTGGAAAACTGCAATTTATGCAAGGTCCGTAGAGAATTAGTTATCCCTAGTAGCTGAGTTTCTGGAAATTCTGTCCTAGCCAGAGGGAGAAATGGGGTCAGGAGGGGGATGATGTTTTCTGTTACTCTACAAAGGTGATAAATTTATGATAATTAGAGATATTGCATTTGTCATTAAATTTTGTATTTTTACAGAGGAACCACATTACATGATTTTTCTATGTGGCTGAGTCTGTCTTTGAAATTCCAGAATAGAGATCAATCAATTAATTAACAGAGGTATCGGAAAAGAATTTGGTTATATTTTAGTCTCAGTTAAATTGTATATTTGATTTTGCAGACTACATTCAAGAGAGCTGAAAGCCAAGTAGGAGATTCTGTTATTTGACAACATGCTTATAAATTGTTTCAACTTTCTCTAGCTTACAGCTAACATCCCTGTGTGGTGCGTTATTTATTTGGCATATGAGTTTTATGGTTTAATTACTGCAGCAGTGATTTATATGCAGGGGAGTTGGCATCAAAAAGTCTCCTTCTGCCCAGTACTTTCCCCAAAATGTTTTCCCTGGCTCCAGAGATTCACTAACTTCCCACCCTTGCTGATGTACTTTCCTTTCTTCTACACAGTTTCTATCATTAACATATTAAGGAAATTTAAAGTGCCTGGTCCTGCAAGCCTTTAGAAACAGGTGTCATGAGGCTTGTTGAAATTTTCTTTGTAAAGAAAGCCAAGGAGCAGGCCTTTCCACAAACGTTATTTAACAGTTTGGAGCATGAGTGGAAATGTGCCTTTCCTTAAACCCTAGAGTGCTTCCACAAGGAATTCAGTTGGCATTGAAGATAAGTTATTTACAATTTTAAGAAAAAAATGCTTTAAGATTTTTGGGAAAATTAAGGCAGCACTTGGTCTTTTTGCTACTTCGTGGTTACTTTCATGTTGTCTAAGCTGTGACTTCCTAACCCTTTCCTAGCTCGGAAAACGAAGAAGAAGATAAAAGGAATTCAGCAGGGGAGCGTGGCGGGCGTGCGGGAGGCGGCGGAAGGCGCTGCAAGCAAGAGCATGGTGCCCGCGTCGCTGCCGCAGCTCACGCCCACGCTCGTGTCGCTGCTCGAGGTCATCGAGCCCGAGGTGCTCTACTCGGGCTACGACAGCACGCTGCCCGACTCCAGCTGGCGCATCCTCTCCACGCTCAACATGCTCGGCGGCCGCCAGGTCATAGCTGCAGTGAAGTGGGCAAAGGCCATACCAGGTAATACGCAAATGCGTTCGTTTGAAAGCGCAGGCTTTTCATTATAGCTGAAAGTCTGTATTTGGTGTCTTTCAAGGCCTTCACAGATAAATTGCCAGTAATATCGGAGCTTTTAACCAGCTTTAGTTCCACCTAATTCCATTTTCTGTTAAATATTTCTTCATTATTTTTTAGCAGAAGGTTTCTCCTGACTTTCATAGAGTGGTGCATTACCTGTCCTTCATACTGACTTCTCAGGGGCTGTGTTCATGGACGATTCTTTTTTGTTAACCTTCAGCATATCTGTAATTTTTGTCGTGACTGGGAATAGTCATTTGAGCGTGCAGCTCCGGCGTGGAAGTCAAGATGTTCATTTTCTGTCGAGAAGTGGCACTGTGCTATTAGAGCGCTGTCACACGGGGAGGCAGGCAGGCACCCTGCGATTATGTCCCCCGTGTGAAGGCAGCCTTTGCAATTGCCTCGCCGGAGGAGGAGGGCAAATCTCAGCCTTGGACACAGCGCACCTCATCCTGTTGTGTGGCTGTGGGAAAGGCCAAGGCCACAGTCGAGGTGAAGATCAGTCTGTTCCTGGCAGAACAAAGACAAGAAATATTTTTCTCACCTCCGCTTCTCGTCAGCGCTCCCATCTCGCTCTCACCACACGCTTTGATCACGCGCCTCTTGCCCCACAGCAGCACCACATAAGAGGTCTGCCAGCTCACAAAAAAGCTCCAGCGAGAGTTGTGTTCTTGCATTTCACATCATGGCCTCTCTTTTGAGGATGTGGAAATAAACCTACTAACAATATATATATTTTTTTTTTAATAAGGGAAAAGAAAGACTAGACCCGAATATGTATGGGCAGTGGAGATTGCCTGGAGAGGTGTATCTGCCCATCAGGGCTTTCCTCTGGGGGGGAAGAGCTCTGGCCTAGCTAAGTCCATGTTAGGGGAGGTTCACATGTGCTTACTTGCCTCCAGGTAACTCATGAGGAGACAGTCTGTTATGCTGAAATACAAATTCAGATGTCATTTTTAGAAGCAGGTTTGTGTTCATCTTTTCCTCTGAACAGTTACTCAAAGAAGGCAAACCTTTCATGTTAGAACATAGTATTCATGAAAAGCCATGCTTTTTACTTAATTATATTAATAGAGACTGTTCTTTTCATGTCTCTTTATAGTCCATTTTTACTACTAAAGTTCTTTTTCATGAGAATATGTAATTTATATCGTTTGGCCCCGGAGAGGCTAACAGTGATGCAGCACTGCCTGCCGTGTGCCACAGCCTCACATCCTACAGTTGGGATTTCAAAACAGCTTTTTCCTGAGGAAGGTTTGAGTAAAGATTTCATGATTTGATGCAGCAAGTGTGAAGGAACTTTGAAATACCTTGCTGGCATTTTAGAAATAGTAAATGTAGTCACTGCTGGCCGCATGGCCAGAAGCCTTTGGTGAGGTTGTTGAGACGTAGCAGGTTTTGGTATGTGCTAATCCACTGGGTGCCATTTATTGGAACGTCTTCAGGATCAGCATTGTGTGGAACTCTAGATGCCAGACAACTAATGAAATTAAGGAAAATCGCCTTGAATGTAGACTTTAATAGGATTTAATGTGGCACAATCTTTTATTGTTAAATGGCAGGACTTGATAGAAACTACTCTTGGAGATTAAAAGCTGCCTACATTTTAAGCCTGCTCAAGGGACCAATTTTAAGTTTTTGTACATTTCTTTGTGGCTTTCATTGCTTCTATTCTTTCTGTATATCCTTGTAAGATTAGGAGCCGTTAATGACGATGAACAATTGAGGCATCCCCTTTAAGTTCAGTTTAAAATACTGTTGAATAAGAGCAAAATTTGAATCCAAACCCTTTATTGTCCAGTCAGCTGCTGTCTCAAGAATTAAAAAAATACTGTTTCTTTTCTTGGAAGACAACAAAATGAATTTTAGTCTATATTAAATATAATTCCTATCTTTCTCATCCATCCTTAACTGGCCATCAGTTCCAGTGATAATTCCAAACATCTGGGTTTTTTTTGATATTCCATTGCCTTCTAATATCTGTAATAACTATGAAGAAGTATCTTATCTGACACTCTGTATTCATCCAGAGAGTAACTACCTTCTTGTTTGGAAAAATCCAGGACTTTCAGACCACGTTTGTTTTGTGGATGGGACCTTGAAAATTTCTTTGAAAATTTATGTCTATAAATGCATGCATAATGGATAATGCCAAGTTCAAGAGTTCTGTATGCTGCTTGCTCTTGCATAGCTTTGTTGTGTGTTTCATTTCATCAGCAGTTAGAAATTCAAGCCAGCTAAAGGCTTCTATTCAAACCTCTGAACTCTCGCATGCAGTCTGTCCTGCTGCCCAGAAAACGTAATTTGAGTTCTGTGGTTGCAATGCTTTGTTTCTGCATGTGCAGTTTTTGCATAGGCTCAGGATTCCTTAGTGGTGCACTGAGTACTTGCACGTAATGTTGGGAGCTGGAAAACAGCACTGAAATTCTGCACCTCTTTCAAAGTGCATTTTGTTTCGGTCAGAAGGCACTTTCACATAAGAAATCTTTTTTGATGTTTTGTTAAAACTTCCTTCCTCCCTTCCTCCCTCCCTCAATGTCATCTAAAGTACAGTACCTGATTGACTCAAATGATTGTATTTTGGCATGCATTCTTTTGTCATTTTCATGTCATCACAGTTAACAGAAAGTGCTGCAAAATACACCTTTAAAAATAGTATATATATACACATTACATGTACATTAGTATACATTCGTAATACTTTAGCTGTACTCCTGATAACCACAATCCTTTTCGTTATTTTTTTTCTTTGCAACCCAGACTGCCAAACCTCAATCTTGATTTTTTCTGTTTTTCCAGGTTTCAGAAACTTGCATCTGGATGACCAGATGACCCTTCTGCAGTACTCCTGGATGTTCCTCATGGCTTTTGCTTTGGGATGGAGGTCATATAAACAATCAAATGGAAATCTCCTGTGCTTTGCACCAGATCTGATTATTAATGAGTAAGTCATATATAAGTAATATTCCAGTTTATCCAGGTAACACTAGATTCTCTTCTGTATTTTTCTGTTCTGTGCTTCAGAGGTCAAATCCCACATACATAAGGTATATCATTAGGTAATAAACTTGGGCAAAGATCTGTTTGTCACTTGCAACATTATTTTCTTCTAACATTGCTTAAGTTTTTTAAATAAGTCCTACATATAAGAACAGTATTTTAGATTTTAATAATTGCAAATTTCTGTGGGTATGTGTTTGTACTAAAACATTCTGTGTTGTAAATGTTCCTGTACCATTCTCTATAGTTATTAATTTCATGTGAACCAACAAGCTGAAGCTAAAAATTTGTTTGGGATGAGAAGAGAAGTTTAGCAAATTGCAAAGGGTTCTGTATTTATACTCTTGTTGTATAGAAGTAATGCTATGGTTATCTTAGTTTAAATGAAGCCTTGATTAGTTGAACATTTATAGGATTGATCTAGTTATCTAAGCCTGATTTAAAATCTGGCTAAAACAGGCAAGGTTACAATTGGGAACAGTATACCTCTCTTTTATTTTGGTGAATTTGGTATCAATTTTAAAGACCAACTTAGTTGCTGAGGTGTTTGGTCACCTTTTCTTGAGCTGAGCCTCGTGCTTGTTGTGTTTTTCACCGCAGCGCTGCTTGGTCACTGGTGCTTGGTGTACAGGATTGTGTACAGGGTGGGAGAGGGAGTTCAGCACCCTTGAGGCGATAAGCAGAAGGCTCCATTTGAAATGCCTGTAACGCCTGTAAACATTTTGGGTGGAAATAAGCATAATTACGTTGCGAGAGCTGCAGAGCCCGTGCACGTGTTTGGGCTGTGTTTCGAGTTAATTGCTGAAAACAGCCTGTAAATCTTGGAGGCTGCTGAACGCAGCCCTTCCCAAGTGAGCTTTGCTGCCTGCGGCTGGCAGGGGGCTGCTGCTGCTGCTGCTCTGTGCATCCCCTTTGTCCTGCCCGCTTGTGGGGACCCGACCTGGAAACCAGGGCTGTGTAACAGCTCTTGGAACGGTCACTAAGGCTCTTCAGCATCAGGATTGTGCAGGCTGATTTGAGAAGAGGTGCCCGTGAGCACGTGCTGCTCATGCCAAGTGATTGAGTTCCTGGGGCTTACAGCGGAGTTGAGGTTCCCTTAGGAAGCCCCAGTCCAGAAAAGCCAGGTAGGATGGTAGGTACCTGGCTAGAGTTCAGGAGTCGGCTAGGAGCTCCCCTGTCCCTCACGTGGCAACTGTTCTCCAGCTGATTTCAGGCTTTCAGACTTGCTGTGGTGTTTGCTCACTGTGTCATCAGGCTATTCAACTGTCTCAGTTTTTCACATCTTAAAATGGATGGAATATTAATCCCTTTGGACTTCTCTAAGGTAGTAGTCTTACTCATTTTGCTGCTATTGCGCTTTGGTGTCATATGTCCTAAATCTTTTTTTTTCTTTTTTTCTTTTTTCTTTTTTCTTTTTTCTTTTTTCTTTTTTTAAAGAGCTGGTAATAGCCATTTATGTATCAGACCTTCCCCTTAATGCTTTCAGTGTAAATATTGGCCAAGGCTTTTATAAACTTTAGCCTTTTCTTTGCAGTAATTACAAAAAGAAAGGAAAGGGCAGGAGATACATGCCCTTCTCTCTGCTCTCTCTGCTTCTGTTTCTTAAAATCCTTAGAATGTATCTATGGAATAAAATAATGTTCATGTGGAGAATTAATTCAAATAACAGATATTATCACTAATAAAAATTATGACTTCTAATTTGTTTTAAGTCAGAGATCTCCTGCTGTGTTATCACAGGGTCAAAACCAGAAAGTTTTTCACTTTAAAATGTGCCTGTATTCTCAAAAAATATGGAAGATTTACCCTATGCTACTAAGGACTAATTCACAATTTTTGTTTTAGTTATGGTTTTGGTAGATAGATTTGTTTATACAAAATGACATTTGTTTTCAGTAAAACATACACCGAGAGAGCTGCAAGACTTCTCCTCCAGTGTGCTGCAGGTTCCCCATACATCTCTCCGGTTATACCTTTGTATATACCATTCATCAATAAAATACAGCCACATCTGAGTTAAGCATGACAAATACTGAATAATACATAAAACCACTGCATAAGTTATAAGACAGTTTATGAAGCAGAACACCCTCAGGGCAAACCAGAGGGTAGTGGCACCGGGGAACCGTTATTCCTGGTGCTGCAACGTGGGAAGGGAGGCTACACCAACGGGATGCACTGCTATCCCAGGAAAATTATTGCTGCTGCTTGCATGTGGAATGCAAGATGCACTTGCTCCCCGGGATACTTTTCAGGCAAGCGTATTTTCCTGGACTGCATGTAAAAAAAAAAAAAAAAAAAAAAATCCAGCCCTTAGGAATTTTGTCATCCTGCATTTTTAGCTGGCGGATCCTTAGCATGTCTTCCCTGTGAATGTGCAACAAACTTTGCAGAAAGCAGTGGACGTGTTTTGCGGAGTGCCTACGTACTTCGGGTGTTACGGTGCTCAATGCCAAGTTCTTTCCTGCTTGTGAGGATCGCTCCATGATTGCGGTTCCTGAGCATGATCGGTGCACTGTGGTGGGAAGGAGAACTAGACATGATTTTTCTGCAGGCTTAAGCTGGCAGCCTAACCTTTGACCATCCCTCTTTTAGAAATTGAATTCCTTATTGAATATTTCAGTTTTACGTCTGTAGTGGGCAAAAGGCCACCAAAATTCTCCAAAATATTTGGATACCATTTATCACACGGTTATCCTAAGGTAGTCTATCTGGTGGGGATGGGTAAGGTGAATTATCAAGTTGATGTGCTGTGAAGATAAATTATTTGTCCCATGTTAGTTGCAGGAAGGGTCACACAGCAGAGCAGTAGTGCTAAGCTTCTCCTCACTGATCCATAGCTTTATATATTGCATTTCTTTGAACTTCATGTGCCTCGTAAAGGATGAACATATAAATCTCATTTTCTTAAGGGGCACGTGAATGTGGAAATGGAAGGCAGTAACTTGGATGCTGTGTCTGTGAAAAGGAGCTCTTTGTCTGTGAAATGAGAAGGAGGGAAAGAGGAGTGTCTGCAGATCCAGTATCATTTCTGCAAGACTGGAGTCACTTCCTTCTGCCCCTGGTTTTTCTGAGCTCCTAACTGCTACTAACTGCTTCAGGAGACCTGAAGCAGAGGTCTCCTGGCGTGCAGCTCTGCTGAGCGCAGCAGCGGGAGCCGGGCTTGTCAGACGAGACCTCCTGCTGCGGATGCTCCTGTGAGGAGGCAGCGGGCAGCAGCGGTTCCCGCGGCCGGGTCCGGCCTGGGGCGCTGGGGAGGGAGCAGAAAGGGGCTCTGAGGAGCCGGTGAGCGCGTGAAACCCGGGCAGGGCCGCGGAAGGGGTCCGGCCTCTCCCGCTGCCCGTAAACTGCAGTTGCTGCCGGGTCTGCTTCCCGCCTCGGCTGATAGAGAAGTTGCTGTTGGGTTATATAGACACACATTGGTCCTGGGCTGCCGAAAACTGGCATTTCCTTCCACCATGGAATTCTCTCCACAAGGAAAAAGACGTATGAATAAGCCATTGACAGGTTCTCCTCTCCAGACAGGTAGGATGGAAAAAAATAATCGTGTTCTGCTTTTAATCAAGGCAGAGGCAAAATTATATTTTGAGTTATTCTCAGGTTTTGGAAAATATTTTAAATTTAGATTTCTGTACTTCATTTTTGAGTAGAAAAAGTATGCTTTAGTGGATTAGTGTCTGAGTGTTCAATAAGCTCATCATTTTATGTTTCAAAACAAATGACTTATTGTGAGGGTTTGTCTATATTAGTTGGCTTTTTTAAGTAATAAATATTTTATATATAAAAAATCAATTCAAGTTTTTGAAAAATTTGACAGCTCAATAAATCTTAGACTTTAGAGCGTCATTTCATATTTGAGGACTGTAAAAACCCATGATTTTGTAGAATTGTGTAGCTCTTTCCACAGTTTTGGCTCAAAACATGCTCTAGTTAGAGTTGGCACTGTTATTCTATCAGCCTAAGGCTCTGCTTGGGTCTCCGCGCACATGAAATCACAGGGAGCAGCAGTAGGCAACGTGCAGTTGCATGGGCAGGCAGTGAATGTCCTTTGCTCGCTGCAGCGCTGGGAAAGCAGCTTTGGGCCCCCTGCGTCGTCGCTCTTGTCTGTGTTTGCAAGCTCATCATCCTGGCTGATCGCAGTGCCTAGGCTTGGGGTCAAATCCTTCATCTCGCCTGTCCTTATTAGACTATACGCTGCCCTGAATGTCTGCGGTGGCATTAGTTGAACACAAGGAAAATAAGCGAGGCTTTTATGGTTTTCTGAGCAATGTTTTAGCAGTTCTCCTATTCCCAGAATGTTTTTAGCGTTAATTTTGTAACTACTTCTGTGGAATCAGTATTGTCTGCTTTTCGGAGTAGCAGCCTTTGTTTAGTGCTGTGTCCGCTGGTGGACCTGGCGGAGCGAGTGACTCACGGTGCTGAGAATCCCCCCAGCTTCTGCCCTCAGGCCCCGCGCAGCCGCGGCTCCCCTGGGCCTCCCTGGGGCCGGCGGCGCCTGCCAGCAGCAGCAGCAGCAGCAGGAGGAGGAGGCAGCGAGATCCCTGCAGAAGGGAGCATGCACACCCAACACCCCCGCCTGCTGCACCAGCGCCGACGGGACGCAGCCCAGGCACCGAGCGGTGTGAGCGGATCCCGCTGCGGGCAGCGCCCCTTCTAACCAGCGCCCTGCCTCCTTGCTGTCTCTCACCTCCTTAGCCACGGCCAGGCGTCCTCTGGGTCGCAGTGAAGGAGGAGGCAGGAACAGGAGGCAGGACACGGCAGCCGCAGCCCCACCAGGCCATGCGGGCCCGCCTTGCTGCGGCTGTGCCCGCATGGGCCGGGCGCCGCGCTCCTCAGTGCCGTGCTCCTCAGCACCCTGATCCTTAGCGCTGTGCTCCTCAGCACCATGCTCCGTGCAGCCTGACAATTCCCAGAGAACGTCCCGCCGCTCTATGGGGTCTCAGCCCGGCGGCGCTGCCTTTCTAGCAGATGGAGATAAACGGCAGGCTGATCCATTTCATAATATTTGTTTTAACCTTCTGCCCAGAAGCAGCAATATTTTTACATGAGGAAAACTGCTGTTCCCCGTCACGGAATGTGTTTAAGTTACTCAATTTGAAATATGTAAGATGCCCTTTGATACAACCGAAATGGTTAGCAGAAAATCTGCCAAGCAGTGCTTTGTGTCAAGAGCCCTGGGAGACGTCTTGCACGTGAACATGCTGCGCTTGTCCGTGCTGCGTGGCGAGCTCCGTGCGCGCTCTGCTCCGCTGCTGCGCGCCGTCCGTGTCCGTGTCTGTGCGTGCTGCGCCGGGCAGCACCGGGGCGGGCGCCTCTCCGCAGCCCGCAGCGGCAGCGACGCCTTTCTAGCCTCACTGGCTCCCGGTAGCGGTTCTGATGCTTTCCAGCATGCTGCTCAGGTGGCCTTTTATAAATCTCCTGTGGGGCTCGGGGAGGAAAAACTGATGCAGGGCTTCATTAAAATGGAGAAAAATGCAAGGAAAATGAATCTATAAATACACAGCGTTGGTCACCTTGATTCCAAGTAACAGCTTTCCATGATTTTCCTCTGATGGTTGTTATTTGTTTCTAGCTGTGGTTAGAAACTTTATTCTTACATTATAATGTAATGTTACAAGTAATAAAATTTAACTATGATACAGAGCATCCCTTTTAAGAACATAAAAAGGTCCAGGTGTCCAAGAGAATAAAGTCACCCTGAAAACAGGGAAGTTAGAAGAGCTGTTGCTGTCCCCCGCGAGCTGGTGTGTATTAAGATTGGGTGGGATTCTCAGAGGTCCTGAGGGAAACGAGCAATGCAGAAACCTCTCCTCTCGTGTGGTGCATCATCTCATCGTGGCTCTTCAACCATACGCAGCTTCGGGGCTGCCAGCCTTGCGGGATGTGTCCAACAGTGACTTCACTGGATTTTTGCATGGGGTTTGTGATGAGCCGTCACAAGCTGCCCGTTGATAAAAGGCAGCGCTCGCTGCGCAGCCCTTGCTGAAGACAGGCTGCTTTTATCACACAGGGCTTGAATACCTCCCATTCTAGTCCTTGCTGCCCAAGGCCGCTGCTTGTGTGCATGACCAAGACACTCGCCCGAAAGGAGTTCGCTGGAGAAAATGGAAGATTCTTCTGTAAGGCAGATGAAACACAAGCCTGTCAGCAGCCGCTGCAGCCCCCAGCGCCCTGCCATGAGGCATGGAAAAATGTACATTGAGGCTTTGTAGAGATGCAGACATTTAACTAATTTTATGCTCTTGTTCCGCAGGCAGAGAATGAATCTACCCTGCATGTATGAACAATGCAAACATATGCTTATGATTGCCCGGGAGCTCTCCCGCCTTCAAGTTTCATATGAAGAGTATCTTTGCATGAAAACATTGCTTCTCCTCTCTACAAGTAGGTGAATGGTTAAATATATACGCAAACAATGTAAGTTTAGCTCACCAATTTTATGAGATCCATAGTTTAATGTTGTGTTAGGTATCTGACAGCAAATAAAAGTCAAAATGTGCCAATTGGAGTGTGAACGTGTAGGGTTACTGAGGGAAGCTCTGATTTTAGCAGATGCAGCAAGGCTCCTAGTGAGTTGTCTTCATGCTATGAAGGTACTGAGGATGGTATTCAAATCATCACAGCTGCAACAGGAAGGCTTCACCTGAGGTTGCAATTAAAAGTCTTTTTAAAAATCATAGATTCGTAAGCATAAGGTGGGTGAGTGGCTTAAGATGTCAAAAATGGGCAAATCTGTGACTTTATGCTCACAGAATGTATTAAAAATGAAGAAAAAGACTGAGCATGTTCTAGTCCAGTGAAGCTGCTCTTCCCACCCTCCCAAAAGTTATTTAACTCTACCTGAAGTTACTTAAAAGCTACTTAAGTACAACCACAGCTTTTCATGTTTGTAACTAAGTAGTATGTAGTGGATTAACCATGCATATCATGAGATGTATTTCTGTAATACAGTATATGATGCTTTTTTTTTCAGTGAAGTATGCTGCAGTTAAAAACATGATTGAGTAAAACTCGATGGGTTTCTGTTACATAAAAAGAGCTGTGTTAAAATAGTCCTTATTTATAATATACAGAATTATATATTTATAATATAAAATTATTATATAATATTTATAATATACAGAAATACACTAATATGAAGCAGTATGCACCTAATTTTCACCACGTTAGTTTTATTTTTATGTGGCATTCCTGTTCGTTTGTGCCTGGTGACTCTTCTTTCCCTTGTTACCCCTGCCTGCGCGTGCAGCTCCGTGGCGGCCCCGGCCGTGGCCCTGCTGCCGTGCGGAGCCGTGGGGAGCCGGGCACCACGCGCCAGCGGGGCTGTCCCTGCCGAGCCGCCCACCGCCTTTCCCGGGGCTGGGGCTTCTGTTGTGTCACAGCAAATCCGTTTGGTTTAGTGCTGTGAGAAGGCGTGCTATGGAAATAGGCTTAAAAGCAACCAGCAATAACAGCAGAGCAATGCAGATTTCTTTAGCACGGGACTAATATTATTTTAGCAAATATTTTAAAGTCTAAAGAGTTCATGGTGCTGATGGCTTGCCTACTCCTGATTTTTGTAGTCAGTGCTAGCACTGGTTCCTCTAGGCAGCTGGGGCGCCGGCAGCTGGCGGCGCTGTGCCGCGTGCGGCGGGGCCCCGCGCCGGCAGCCAGGAGCTAGGGCGGCTTCCCGCATCGCCCCGGCCGTCCTCGCGTGCCCTCGGTGCCGGCAGCCCCTTCGGCGGGCGCAGCGGGCACGGTGCCCTCAGGCCACACGGCTAGCGGTCGTGCCCTGCAGGGCAGCGCTCTGGAAATCTGCTCTCAGCCCAACGGGCACTTCCATCAGCTCAGGGTAGAGGGGCACTGTCACCGATAGTGGCCTGTTTCTGCCTGCCCTCCTCCTTGCCCTTCAGTCACCTTTGTCTCTGTCTTCTCCATCTCGCCCCTTGGTTCCCACCATCACCTGGGGCTTTGAACCCACCCTGTTCCAGGCCATTCGTGTGCACACGCCTCATCTGGTCCTTCCCGGCCCTGAGCCAGGCCTTGCTCCCCAGGGCCGCGAGCGCCGGGTTTGGGCTGCCCTTGCCCGCCGTGGGCACCCGGGCGCAGTGCTGCAGGGCTGCGTGTGCGCGTGGCCTCTTCTCCGGCCTCCTGGGCTCCCTTGCCTGGACACATTATTTGATCCTCATTTTTCCCTCTGCACACACAATTTGCATGGATTCTCTCCAATTTTGCATTCTTTCCCACACTTGGAGAACGCAGGAATTCCCAGTGCTAGTTGTTCTTTGTCAGGCAGTTCCCATCCTCACTGCTGTCCCCGCCCTGGATCTCTTCGCTCTGTCTGTTCCTGGCTTTGGGGGGCTCTTTAAAATGTTCCTGGCGGCTCCAAGGCCGTTTGTCCAGCTGGTCCTGCAGCTCAGTTCCCTCTCCGTCCTTTCCTCGCAGCTGTGCTTTCATTTTGTAAATCAGAATTCAAGCCCTGCCTTTACTTTTCCTTTGGCCATTTTTGTGTAAGCAATGTAAGAGACCTTACGGAATGACAGTCGTCAGATGTGCCGTGTCCTAAAGCTTAATGTCAACCTTGCAGTTCCCAAGGAAGGCCTGAAGAGTCAGTCTCTGTTTGAAGAAATCCGGATGACTTACATCAAAGAGCTGGGCAAGGCCATCGTGAAGAGAGAGGGGAACTCGAGTCAGAACTGGCAGCGATTTTATCAACTGACTAAGCTGTTGGACTCTATGCATGATGTGAGTGCTAAATTAAAGCTGTAAACATGCTAGATAAGTTTGGGCGTATTGCTGTAACCTTGTGTTTATTTATTTATTTAAAGAGAGAACTACTGGCAGAAAGGCAACCCTGCTGCCCAGCGAGGGAAGAGTAATTGAAAGGGATTGATTTTGTGCTTTAAAGTGCTTTTGGATTTAACAGCAATTAATTTTATAATTAATTTTAATTGAAGTCTCCTTTGCTTTTTAAGTTACGTTACTTTGAAATTACTTAACTCAAAAGTTTGAATTACTTTCTCATAGCAGAGGAAATCTGAAATTTCCACATAGTATTGCCTTTAAGACAAAGTGTCAGTCTGTAGAAGCGCAGTATTATCCACCTCTGTGTTACTGGTGCTCGGAAATGGGAATCCAAGGCGAAGGCCCTTGGTGTTTGGAGGAGCTGGGCAGGTCCCTGTGCTCGCCAGGGCTCCCAGGGCATCCAGGGCTCCTCCATGCGTGGCCGTGCGAGTAACTCTCTCCTTTGTCCCTTGTAGGTGGTTGAAAATCTTCTGAGCTTTTGCTTCCAGACATTTTTGGATAAATCCATGAGTATTGAGTTCCCAGAGATGTTGGCAGAAATCATCAGCAATCAGATACCAAAATATTCAAACGGAAATATCAAGAAGCTCTTATTTCATCAAAAGTGACTGCCTTAATACAAAAGGGTTGCCTTAAGAAAACGTCAGATGATAGCTTTTTTTTTTTAAAGAAAAAGAAAAAAAAAGTAAAACCTACCAGACTCATTAATTTTGTCCTTGCAGCGGTGTTTCTTTTGTAATTATGCACTACATGTGGTTTACAGAGGGCCAAGATTTAGGCTATAGAAGCAGCGGATTTCTCACATTCAAGAACGAGTTGGGGAGAAAGGAAAGAAAAATAAATCTTATTTGTCAGAAATTATGTTTCTCCCCCTGTGCAACAACCATGGATGCATCAAAACCACCGGTGACAAGCTCTGAGGCTGTGTTATGAACGTTCTGCTAATTAATTTCTCTAGTTGGCTGGAGACAATTTTCTAGGCTTTTTTTCTTTTTTTTTTTCCTTTTTTTTTTAGTAAAGTGTTTTGGATTTTTTTTTTTTAAAGTTAAGGTAGCATTTTGGTTTATGCATGTAACCTGAAGAAAGTTTACAAGTGTATATCAGAAAAGGGAAGTTGTGCCTTTTATAGCTATTACTGTCTGGTTTTAGCAATTTCCTTTAACTTTATATACCGTGAACTAGGCTTGTTCATTTTTTCTTACATAATTTTTTTGTAATACTTCAAGATGCCTATTGTACAGCTGGTTTTTTAAGGTGGGGCAGCTCGTAGCTTTCCTAGATGACCTCTAGTCGTTAACCCTTGAGTATATTCATGTGAAAATGGGTTGGCCTTTTCTAACCTGATAGTTTTCAACTGTCAAAGAGACCGTAAAAATTAGGCATTTTTTAAGGGTCAGGGTGGGTGGGAGAATGCTCTCAAATCTAATTTAAATAGATACGAATGAAATAAATACTTTTGGTATATAAGTGCAAAAGTGTTGGATATGCAGATTCATAGAAAATTAACCCAGTCCTAACTGGATGTAAATGAGCAGGTTATTTTATATATATTAAAAAAAGCCTGATTTTTGCATATAATGCAACAGCCATAACTTCAAGAGTCATGGGCTGCATTGATGCCAAGAAGATCAGTCCTGACTGCCCATCAGGAAATTTTCAGGAAAATATGCATAGCTTAAGAAAAGTTTACTTCTGTGTGGAGAAACTCACATTTTCTATACACTTAAATCTCTCATCGTGTAAGTATATATGGCAAAATCTCATTGACTTAAGAGGCAGACTTGTAGTGATGCCCAGTGGTTCGTTCTGTTGTTCCCTTGTCCCGACCCTGCAGTATTTCCTGCCGTTAGGTGTTGGGCGCCCGGCTCCGCCGCCGCCTCCGCTCTTGGACTCGTCCGTCCCCGCGAGGCTGCCGCCCTCCCTCCCTCCCGCCGTGCCAGGGACCCGCCAGAGCTCCCGTGAATTTCTCCCAGTTGCCATCGATCATTGTATTTTAAAACGTTTAGAAGCTGTAGTAGCCTTTTCTACGTGCACCTTAACGATTTTCTGTATCTCGAAATTTAAATATTTACTAAGCCACTCTAAAATTTGATTTTTACTCAAAGTGGCCAGATTATTTGTGTAATAGAAATGAGAAAAATCATCTGATAAAATACAAAACCTAATATATTTTTATATTTAGTTATAGTTTCAAGTATGTATAATCGGTATATTTGCTGATCCAAGAAAAGAAGGGAAGGGCTACTGCAGCTTTAAAAGCAATTTACTAAATGATTGTAAAATAGCTTGTATAGTGTATAATAAGGATGATTTTTAGATGACAGATTGCTTTATCATGATACATGTAATTATATTTTTTGTAGGGGTCACAAAGCCGTGGAGTGGTAACCTGTGCAAGCTGTGGTTTGTGTGAAGCAGCCCCGGGGAGGCCGCGGGAGGCAGAACCGGCGTGCGGGGTGTCCCCGAGCTCCCTGGTGTGCGGGGTGTCTCCGGGGTGTCCCCGAGCTCCCCGGCGTGCGGGGTGTCCCCGAGCTCCCCGGCGTGCGGGGTGTCCCCGGGGCTCCCCGGCGTGCGGGGTGTCCCCGAGCTCCCCGGTGTGCGGGGTGTCCCCGAGCTCCCCGGCGTGCGGGGTGTCCCCGAGCTCCCCGGTGTGCNGCTCCCCGGCGTGCGGGGTGTCCCCGAGCTCCCCGGTGTGCGGGGTGTCCCCGAGCTCCCCGGCGTGCGGGGTGTCCCCGAGCTCCCCGGTGTGCGGGGTGTCTCCAGGGTGTCCCCGAGCTCCCCGGCATGCGGGGACACCGGGGTGTCCCTGGGGCTCCGGGGTGTCCTGGGGCTCCCTGGTGTGCGGGGAGTCCCCGGGACTCCCGGCGTGCGGGGTGTCCCCGGGGTGTCCCCGGGCTCCCCATGTGCGGGGCGTCCCCGGGCCCCGCTGCGCTGTCAGATCACTGTGCGAAGCTGCAGGTCGGGCCGGGCACGGGCCGCCCCGCCGGCGTGCGCCCTTACCATCCCCGCGGCCGGAGCGCCGGGCGGGGAGAGCACCAGGAGTTGGGCAATAATGCGCATACAGGTACCAGCAATATGTAAATACAAGCGTAGGTTGTTCACCATACACTAGCACATTTCTATTGTTCAGCAAAGGCTCGTTTCCCGGTGAAATAGGAAACTAAATTTTCATCCTTTCTTAAATCTCTTTTTGAATGTTATACCTATTAAAAAAAATACTATATTCAGTACTTTGGAGTAAAATATCTTTAATAAAAAAAAAAGTAATCATTCTCTTCTCTTTGAATGATCTGTAAAGAGTATGTACATTTTGTAACAGTTAAGCTAAACTTCAGTATTTTAATTATAGCTTTTGACCCAACTCAATGAAAATATTTATGCGACTCGTTCAAGTTGCAGATAGGAGTTTCTTACTGCTGGGTGCCAGAGGGGCTCTTTGCTCGGAAGGAGAGCTGGAGAACTGCTCCTGCCCGGCGGATGCGTTAGAGCAGAGCCGGCGGGACGGCGCGGGGCGCCGGACAGGCTGCCCCTTCCCCTGCGCCTCCCGCTTCGCCTCCAGCTTGAGCATTCGGGGAGAGGCGAAAGGAAACTGTGACGTTAGCAGAAAGCCTTCATCCTGTACGTGCTGTTAGGTTTTAAACTTCACGAGTTAAAAATACGTAGTGCTGTAGTGAGCAGTGAGAAGTCCATGTTGTGTGTATCAGTAGTCCTTGTAGCACTGGGTAGTATCTGCACTCTGGATAAAGCAGGGAGAATCGCGACTTCTGTCCCTTCAGTGCCTTATCGCATAGTGCATGCGTGTGAGGGCGGCGCGCGCGGCGCTGCGCAGCACCATGCACTGAAACACGTTACTGTGCATCGCCGTGCACTGCTGTGCATGGCTGTGCATCACCGTGCATTGCTGTGCATGGCTGTGCATCACCGTGCATTGCTGTGCATCGCTGTGCATTGAAACGCGTGGCTGTACATTGCTGTGCATCACCATGCATGGCTGTGCATGGCTGTGCATTGCAGTGCGTGGCTGCGCATTGTGCATTGCTGTGCACAGGCATGCATTACAGTGCATGGCTGTGCGTTGTGCATTGCAGTGTGTGACTATGCATTGCAGCGCATTGCTGTGTATGTCTCTGCATTGTGCATTGCAGTGCATGGCTGCACAGTGCAGTGCATCACTGTGCATGGCTGCACATCACCGTGCACTGCAGTGCATGGCCGTGCAAAGCAGTGCCTTGCAGTGCATGGCCGCGCGTCGCTGCGCGCACCGCCCTAGGAACGGCCTTACTAGGATAAGCCAGGTCACGGGATGGAGAGGGGAGCGACCGCGTCCCCGCGCTTTGGTTATCGCCCGAGCCCAACTTGGCGCCACTTTGGGTCTCGCCGGGGGCGTCGCAGCTGCCCCCCCGGGACAGGGCTGCGCCCCGCGCCGCCAGCAGCCGCCCCGCGGCCCCTCCTCTATTTTGTATATGAAACAAAGGTATATAATGGGGCGGATCCTATAGCGTACCGGTGTATGGCATTATTAAAAAAAGAATCATTATTTTTATCACAGTAATTTTAAACAGCATAAAGAAAAAAACGAAGTTAAACCAGTGACTCCTGTTTAAGAAGAAAAGTTGTAGTTTTTTATTCATGCTGAATAATTCTGTAGTAACAAGTCTGTAGTTTTCACCTACTCAGTGAAATGTTGGACTGTAAAAGCTTGTGTGGAACTGTTGAACATTTATTTTTTCATTTAAATTTGCTGTTCTGGTAATACAAAGCCACACATCTGTACAGAAGTTGCAGTAAATGTGAGTCATTTACAGCAATGCCGAATAATGGACAGAAACCATATAATAAAATTCTGCTTTTTTCATTAAACGGCTTCAAAATGCTTCTGTGGTGGTTTTGCTGTGTCCCTGCAAGCGGCGCTGGCGATGGACGCGTCGCGGATTTGAGGCGTTTTCCCCGTTTCCGCAGGCACAAAACCCACCTCTCCGGACGGCAGGTCCCGCTGCAGCCGGGCCCGGAGCGGGAGCGTTTGGGGGAGCCGGGCTCAGGAAACCGGGAATCTGAGCGGGAAAACGGGAATCTGAGTGACGCTTCCAGCCCAGCCAGGTCTGCAGCCCCCTCCAGGCTCCTGCTCCCGAGCAGGGAGCGGGACCCGCTGCCCTGGGCCGGGCCGGGCAGGGAGGGCCCCGGGGCGCTGAAGCCAGCAACGACAGGCCGCGAGGGCAGGTGGAAGGACGGGGTTTATTTCCAAGCGGCTCTGCTGCTGCAGCCTCGGCGTGGCACGGCGCTTGCGGGGATGGAGCGACGCGGTGGATGGAGCCGCGCCGCCCGCGCTGCCAGGGAGCCCCGTGTCCGGAGCAGCCGCGGGAGCCGCGGTTGGAGCTGCTCCTCTCGGGAAGCGTCACCGCTGCGGCAGGGATGGTGGCGGCTGCACGGGGCGCTCTCGCCGGCCCGGCCGGCACCTCTGCGAGTCGTGGCCGGGACCCCCACGCGGGACCCCCACGCGTGGGGCGGCAGCTGCTGCTCAGCCCGGGGCAGCAGTGACGGGGCGGGCGGGCGGGGGTCCCAGCGAGATGTTCTGCTGCAATGGCCATGAAACCATCAGCCCCTCGCCCGGAGAACAGGCTTCTACTTGGCTGTTTTTTACAAAATTCATTTCTAAATCTTTATTTCCTCGCAGCTACAAATTTGGATTAGCCCAAACGTACCAACTATAATTGCTTTGAGGTTTCTGACTCATTAATTAAAATCCTATGAGTTTTCCAAGCCGACCCTGTCCCTTCAGCACAGGTCCCTTCCTTCCTGCACAGGTCGCTCCCCCAATCCCGCAGCAATCTGGCTCCATCAAAGCGCTCCGGAGCCGGGCGGCCGCTCCGGGGCTCCCTGCGCTGCCGGCACCTCCCGGGCACCCAAACCCGCCGGAGCCTCCCCCGGAGCCTCCTGCTTTGCTTGCGTTTACCTGCACGTGTGTAGCTGTGTGCACACATGCTTAGGTGCGTGCAAGCCTGTAGGTGTACAGGCGTATTTAAAAATAAATATATTTAAGTGCTCATGTCGCGTGGGCCCCACAGAACCCCCTGCCCGGCCCGGTGTGCCCGGCCCTGCTGGGGATCCCAGGGGGAAGGTGCCAGGATGCGACCAGCACCGCTCCATAAAACCCTCCATAAAACCTCCGTAAAACCCCCGGGCGGGTGCCGGGGCGGCAGCGAGGGCAGATCCGGCTTTTCCCTCTCCCTTGCCTAGCCCAGCCCCGGCGATCAGGGGGAGCACAGGCTCCCGCGTGGCCGCACGCGCTTGTGGCTCTGCAAATGGGCTTCAAACGTCCTTCACTTCTCTTATTACAGCTCTCCTAAAAATATCAAATACAGATATTTCTCTCGTAATATTTTAAGATACTCTATTTATACATTAATTCTTTCAAAAATAAAAAGTGACATGGACAGCAAATCACTCAGAGTCCTTAAAATTATCACAAGGAGCAAAGATGCCCGTCACCCGCACAGTCCTGGTGGCTGCTGCCGGCTCCTCGGGATCCTCCGCTGCCAACGTCCCTGGGAGGCTCCTTCTCTCCAGGGCCGGGGTGAGCGGCATCCTGCCCGCAGCTCCGCTCTGCTGCTCCCACTCCGCCTGTGCGACACGGAGCGTGCTGGGGCTGCAGCCATGGTGTGCACTGGGTCTGCAGACAGGGCACACGCTGGGGCTGCAGCCATGGTGTGCACTGGGTCTGCAGACGGGGCACACGCTGGGGCTGCAGCCATGGTGTGCACTGGGTCTGCAGAC
>VZSG01000198.1:291387-310422 GCA_013398315.1 Nothoprocta pentlandii | reverse complement strand
AGCGCAGCAGGGATGCTGCACCGCGGGATGCTGCTGGGCCGGGAAAGCCACGGGTGCATCCAGGGCTCAGCTCCTCCTGCCGGGGCACCACGGCCCCGCGGGCGCCCGGCCCCAGCACACCAGCGTCCCTGTCACCATCACACATTGTGCTCCTCGGATGGCGGCTAAGCAGGGATGTGGCCAGAGCTCCGGCCATCCCAAGCTCTTACAGCCGCCAGCCCTTCCAGGGCATTTCTTACCTGTTGGAGAGGAGCAAAGGGAGCTTAAATGACTGGGCAGAACCCGCAGAAACCACAAGCAAGTTCAGTCCCTGCAGGGTGCCCGCGGTGCCGGACACGCTGGGTCGGAGGCACCAGGGGCTCCCGCACCGGGGCCTCGAGCAGGGCCAAGGGCAGAAGGAAGTGAAGTGGGGAGCTCAAATGGAGAAGAGTGAAAGCCACGCACAGCAAAGCAATTTGTGCCACAGACCTGATGGGGGATGAGTCGCTGGACGTAGAGGAGGTGGGCATAGGGCTGGATGGTGCGGAGAACATGGGCCAGGACGGTGAGAGGGGTGACGTTGGGCTTGGACTCTGAGGGCTGCAAGACATAACCAGATAACTTATCAACATGCAGGCACAGCAACAGAGACACGCAGACGATAGCGGGCGCCTTGGGAAGGGGTGTGCGGCCGAGCGCCGGGGCCTTGGGAAGCGCCCCAAGGCCGCGCGCCGCGTCCTGCCGCCAGCCCCGCTCCGGAGCCCGCGCGCCCCGGGCGCTGCCCTGCTCCGCGCCCTGCTCCCTCGGGAGCGCCCGGACCCCTGCGCGCGGCCGGCAGCCCCTGCTCCGCGCCCTGCTCCCTCGGGAGCGCCCGGACCCCTGCGCGCGGCCGGCAGCCCCCCTTGCCCCGGGACCGAGGGCTGGGCGGCACCGGGAGCCTTCGCCCCTGCAGCAGCACCCGGGGGGCTGCGCACGCAGAACTGGGCAGGTCTAAGCCTGGCTTTGTCAGGCTTCAAACGGCGTCCATCCCTCTCCCGAGCTGCTCCTGCTCTTCCTTCTGGTTCCTCCTTCCAGTGGAGCCACAGGCCTACAGGCGCGTGCGGAAGGCGCGTGCAGAAGTGGTCGCTTCCTTCACAACTGCTGCGTTTAGGTAATTTTCAGGTTTACTGGAAAGCTGCTCTTGAACTAAAATACCCCCCTGAGCCTCGGTCACTGCTCCTGCTGCCAGGGTGAAGTCCCTGGAGGAAAAGGTGCTGCTTTACCCCGCAGTCATTAGGGGACCCTTGGAATATTGACTGGAATACAGGCTGGAACATTGCATTATGCTAATGGATTTTTGTCGTCCTAACTTGCACTTCAATCTCCATTTAAAACCCCAACCACTATCGTTTTAAAGGAAAGCCCAGCCCGCCCAAGCAGGGGGTCCTGGGGAGCCCTCCCAGCTGGGGGGCTGGGAGCAGGAAGGCAGGGCCATGGATGGGCTCCAGCCTCCAGGGAAAGTGTCCGTCAGAAATATCAGCAGTGCAGCTGGCACCCCGAGCACGTCACAGGTTACACTTTTGGCCGGGACGGCTTGGACGTCCATATCCATCCAAGGGCAGACTCCCGGCTTCCCGACTCTTGGGAGGCTTCGTGCCCCCGGCAGCAGACAGCAGCGCTCTCCGTGCCGGCGGAGCAGCGCGTTACTGCTCGGCACCCACCGGCTCAGAGCAACGCACGGGGGGCTGCCACGGCCGGCACAGACACATGGCCCCAGACACGCACCCGGCACCCACCAGACAGCTCCCCGTGAACCAGCCGCTCCTGGAGCCATCTCCTGCGCTTTGCCCCCAAAACTGCCCATCTTCCTGACGAGCACCTACATTACTTGTCTTTAATGAACCTATTAGAGCCTGGCACTTAGCACTAACCGGGGAGGTGCCACAGGGAGCAGGAGCCACCCCCAGCTGCAGGAATTAACCCCTGAGGCACCATCCTGCTGTGTCCCCCGCGGCCCTGCGGCTCCACGTCCCGGCGCGGCGGCTTTGCAAGGCGCCTGGTTTGGGGTTATCCTGCCTGCACACAAACCTCCCTCTGGGCTCTGATGGAGGGCGCCCGCGAGGCCGGGGCAGCGCGCCCGGGGTCTCCACGGGCTCCTCTCCGGCTATTCGGGGGCCCCGCGGGGCCCGGACGAGGAGCTCACAGCTCTTCCCACGAGGGAAGAGCTTCCTAGGGCCCCCCTCGGAAATCCTACTGCACCAGCAAGCAAATCTACCTAGAGAGGTGGGAACCGAACCCTCCTCCCCACTACGGCTCATCTCCCGCCTCGACACCCCGTCCGCTGCCCAAACGTGTCCGGGAGACAGCTCCTGTTTGCAGAGCGACCCTGTGCCCGGATCTACCGAAGATCCTTGCAAACCCCGCTCCGGCTCCGTGCACCTCCCCAGCCGCTCTCTGCACAGCTCCACTCCCCAGGCCATTTGCTGCTCTAAAAATTCTTTCCCAGCAGGGTTTCCAGACAGCTTTGCTGCTTTGTCCTTTGGGCTGAAAGGACATGAGTTCTGCTTAAAAAAAAAAAAAAAAAAAAAGCCTTCTCCTTTCTTTTTGCCTAACTCACACTGTTACTTGTGGCACACAACACCCAACACCTGCAAATGGGCAGGGTCCACCAGGGAGATGCAGCCCTTGGGTGAAATCGCCTCAGGAATAAGTATTTCTCCTCTCATACTTCAAATGCAAGCAAAACCAGTTTAAAACTCCCTCCTGTGCCATTCCCCTTGGGGGCTATCTTGCTGTGTAATCTATTAGTTGGAAAATAATGCCATGTTTAGGGAAATTAGCAGCTGAAATACTATGGTCAGCATCACTTGAGCAAACAAATCAAAAAATATTTGATTGTTTCAGCATGGGCCTTCCCACAGCTCCATTTATTAGTTCCTGTGTCTCCATAAGCCCAGCTTACAGGATCTTATTTTCAATAATCAAGACATGTCCCTCTTCATACTCTTCAAGCTACCCAGCACCCTGGTGTCTCCTCTCTCTTTGCTGCTTCACTTATTTCCCATTACACAGAAATATTTCTCTGCTCAGGCCATTTCGTCAACCCTCTGAGAGCTTTTCCGCTTGCCTGGGAGGGAGCGGGAAGCTTCGCCCTGGGGGAGGGAAGCTGGAGCTCGTGTCCAGAAGAGGATGCCGTGTCCCAGCACAGAGGTTGTGCTCAGCGGTCTACGGATGGGCTCAATGGTGGAGAAAGGCGGGTGAATAAAAGCGGAGGATCGGGAACGGCTGCGTTTCCAGCACGGCAAAGCTGCGCAAGGAGAGCGGCTGGGATGGGATGTGGTTCAGCGAGACTTGCAGCCGCCCTGGGTCCAGGTGATGGGAGCACCATCGTACCGTGCAAGAGCATCTCATGAGACCACCTGCAAGAAGGAGCTTCGCAGCTCTGCTAGCAGGTGACCGGCCCCTCAGGAAGCCCCCAAGCCTGGACGTGCTGTCCCTACGGGAATGTCTGGTGAGGAGCACGAGGAGGGTGCTGGGAGACCCTCCTCTCCACCAGGGCAGTGCAGCACGGCGCAGGGAATGTGATGGAAAACAGAGGAAACCACAGCTCGGGGGCCAACACACCCCTGCGCCAGGGTGGCACCTCGGGACCGTGACTCCTGCTCCGCTAACACCCGTCCTCGTCGCCCAAAAGGCTCCCAGCAAACTCCAAACCAAGCCGGTGTGTTTCAGAGCGTATTAAGGCTCTTAATTATTAATAGAAAAGTTGCAATGTGCCAGTCGGCAGCCAAGCTAAGCGGGAAGCATTGGGAAATGAGGAGCCAGCAGCTTAGTCACATCTCTGACCAAGCTGCTTTTCTAATGCATGAGGTAATGGTGGAAGCATTAGTCACCCGCAAGCGGGCTCGCTGCTCAGCGGAACGGCCCGGCCGCCAGAAATCTCCCGTTGCTTTTTTTTTTTCTTTCCTGGCATGCAATCCTCCGTGACCACATTCCTCCCAGGGAAGAGAACTCTACCACCTGGCACCCCATCGGGCAGCCCAGTGGGAGCCCTGCTGAGCGGGCCAAGCCTCGGGGCATAAAACACCTTTTTCAGACTCAAATTCTTCCATAAAACAAGCACTATCTCTTTAAGCCTCCATAAGCTAAAAATCTTATTTCTCTGCCATGTGCAAACGCTCTTCCTGCAGCGAGGCAGGAACTAGCACCTGCCCCCATAAGTCACACGTGCTGGGAAAAGGCAAGGGGATTATTTTGGCCTGAAAAAGTGACTTCAGTAATAGAAGCGCAGAGGCTCAGCATGATGAATTCTGAATCTCCTGGTGCTCCTGCTTCCCTTTGCACATTTGTTCTCATTCTGCCCTGGGTTTTGCCACTGTCCTGCAAACGCCGGCTCAGAGCTGCTTGGAATATTTCACCCCAAACTCTTCCCGAACAGGTTTTCCTAACAAAACACCCAATCCTGAAGAATGGCGTGAGAGCCCAGGGCACGTCACGCTGAAACGGCGCCGTCAGCACCTTACCCGCTGCCGTCCTGCCTGCGTTTTGTCCTTTTCCTGTGCTTTCCAGGTGGCCCCCCCCCAAGCATTGCAGTCGCCCTCCCTGTCTGGCCATCCCTGCCCATGGCCAGCCCGCCAACAGAGCCAGCGAGGGCGGCACGGGCAGCGTGCGGAGCTTGGGGGGCAGCGTGCGGAGTTTGGGGGCAGCGTGCGGAGCTTGGGGGGCAGCGTGCGGAGTTTGGGGGCAGCGTGCGGAGCTTGGGGGCAGCGTGCGGAGCTTGGGGGGCAGCGTGTGGAGCTTGGGGGCAGCGTGCGGACCTTGGGGGGCAGCGTGTGGAGCTTGGGGGCAGCGTGCGGAGCTTGGGGGGCAGCGTGCGGAGTTTGGGGGCGCTGGATTTCCCCCTCTGCAAGCCCGCGGGGTTCCCGCTCCCGGGGCTGCCGGGCACGGGGACGCGGACGGCGCGGGCAGCGGCATCAAATAACTGGCGGCGGCTCCCGGGCTCCTGATAATTTCCCGGCTTAGCAGGGCCCCGCCAACAGCCTGCGCGGCTGCGCCCGCGGCGCTCCGGGGAGAATTAATCGGTGGCGGAGCGGAGCGGGGAGATTGTATTACCTCCGTTTCATGTGGAAGCGGCGGCCTCGCAGCGCCAGCTAATTTATGAACTTAATTAAGCGCAGGGATCTTCTTTCAGAGCGAGACAGGATGTCTCTTCTGCTCTGGTTTCCCTCCTGCCCCTGCGGGGGAAATTGCCGGCTTTGCACAGAGCAAAGGGCTGCAGCTCCCGGTGCGGGGCTCGGAGCCGCTCCCGGCTCGGGATGAGTCCGGCCCGCAGGAAGTGGGGCTGGGAATGCACAAAACTAGGATGTCCCTGGGGCATTTAGAGGTAGCTGCAGGACCTCCCGTCCTGCCAGGCTGCAGCACCGTGGCCAGGAGCCCCACGAGCTGTCGGAGCCGTTGGAGCAGAGGGTGGATGGAGCCGGGGATGCGGCTCGGAGCTGCCCTCGGCTCCTCCGGCTCCCCCGGAGGCGCTGCCCAAGCAGCTCGCATTCCTGCTCCCATTTCCCCACAACGGCCCTAATGTCTTTTCAAATACTGCTTTATTTGGAAGTAAAATTTCCATTAGGCAATATTTGTCTCAGGCAGTTTTTTTGAAGGAAACACTGCTGGGCAGCTATCTCCACACTAATTACAAGAATTAAGGGAGCAATAAGAGTGCCAGTCTGTACTTTCTTCCTCAGGCTCTGCAGAGTGCTGTCTTTTAAGTGCAAGTGATACTGAAGTTTAAGGCTCTTTCTCAGATCTCTTGGACACAGCTCTATGACTCTAATTTAATTCCGTTTGTGAGAAGCATCCTCAGATGTTTCCCAGCACGTCACACAAATGGAGTGGTGCAAATAAAAGCAGGAGCCTCTGGAGCGGCAGCGCTGGCTGAGCGGCACAGAGCCAGGGAAGCAGCCATGGAAGAGCCAGGGAAGCGGCCACGGAAGGGCCAGGGCTGGGGCTCCTCGTGCCCATGCCATCCGGGGCCGCTCGCCCTTGGGAGCGCCCGGAGCGACGCGGCCGCGCCGGCGCCACCGGAGCGCATCCCCGGCGGCCGCGTAATTCATTCCTGCTGGGAAATACCAGAGAAGCTTCTGATCACGTTAGCAAAAAGAGCACTTAGTCGGACAAATTAGCTTTGTTTTAATGAGCGGATGCGTAGAAAATATTTTGACTTCTGACTACTAGTTTGCATGGGGTTAGCCACAGAACTGGCGGCCTCCTTGGAATATTTGGCTTAATTTTCACGTTTAATTTGTGGAGAGGCTGTAGCCCAGGAGCGAGCGGAGCCGCAGCTCTGCAGGGCTGTCAGCCAGCCGGGCGAGCGGAGCGCCCGGGGCAGAGACGGGCTGGGCACCGGCTCCAGCCGCCCCGCTGCCAGCCCGGGGCTTCACGCACCCCAGATAGCGCAGGCTGGCGCGAGAAGCACTAGAATAAATCCGGGATTATTTAAAGCCAACATGGGAGAGACATGAGAGCTGCAGGCGCGCATGCACACCCATACACACCATGCACGCCCATACACATCAGCACTAGCTGCAGGTCTCTCTATGGAGATTTAGTGCATGCAGCAGCACCTCCCTGCTCGCTGTGCGGAGCCGAGGCGCTCGGCGACACGGATCCTGACCAGGAGGGATCTGCTGGACGTGGAGGCCACTGCTCTCACATCCACATTTCCATGGTCTCCCTTTGGGCCCCCCAGTGCTGCTTCCCGCTCCACGCCGGCCATGCCACTGACATGACTGTAGCAGCCCTAACTTGTCATTTTCCGCCCCGAAACACCCAGCAAGGCAGGCCGGCCAGTGCCACGCGGTGTACGGAGCGAATGGTGCGGCGCTCCCGCGGCCCACGGCTCCACCGCAGGGCAAAGGGAAGCCCCAAGGGCTCCTTTCTGCCGCAGACGCCCGCGTTCCGCGCAGGCACGGGAAACGAGCGCCTCGTGTTTGTGCAGGTACTGTTCAAAGTGGAAAAAGAAGGGACAAAGGCTGTAAATAAATTTCAAAAACAAGCCATATTTCAAGGTCTATTCGCCCTTCCTTGTGCCTGCTTGGCTTTGTCCACACGCGTTGCAGTGATACCTGCTGCAGCTCTCTGCTCGCTGGGATCACTTGTCTCCCACGTGCTGCAAGTTGGGGGTGAGGCAGACACCGGAGCAGAGCCCTGTGCTGCGGAGACGCTGGTGGGGAAGGCAGAGCGGCCGTGGCGCATCCCGGCGCGCGCTCCGGAGCGCTCCTGCCTCCCACCGGAGCCCTGCCGCTAATCGCAGCGAGGACGCAGAGGGACAGCAGCGGGGACGAGCTGCTGCAGTCGCCGGGCCTGGGCTTTTCCCCCCAGGCCGTGATTCGGGAACAGAAAGAGGAAAGTGCTCAGGGCCCTGGCGTCAGCGTCCGCGCCATGAGGACGGAGGCTGCCCCGGGAGCGGCTGCACGTGGGAACGGCCTCTCTGCCCTGCAGTAACAGGGCTATTTATTTCAGGGCCACAGAGCCCAGACCTGCCCCTCACTTCTTCCCATGTCCTCTGAGGGCCAGAAACAGCCAGACTTGGTCAGCAGGGAAACCAAATAAAACGCAAATAGGCAGGTGACGGCACAGGCATCGCTTCCCAAAGCTCCCGTTTCCCTGGAGCCGGGTCCCAGGGGCAGGGATGGGCGGGTTGGCCCCCTGGGATTGATGTCCTGAGGTGGGAAAAGGGGAAAGCAGCTACAAGGTAGAAAGGAAATGCTGAGAGCGACTGCAGGGCAGGTCACTGCAAAGCCCTGGCTCTGTGCTCCAGGGCACCTCGGGGCTCCCGGGCTCGTGCAAGCAACACAGGAGGGTGCAGAGGCAGGAGGTGGCCACGCGAGGACAGGGTCGTGGCCCCCGCTCCCACCCGGAGCATCCGGCCGCCTCCCGCAGACACAGGCTGTGAAGCAGCGAGGAGGAGGAGGGACTGAGACATGATGGAGCCTGCAAACACGGTGGGACGGCCCCAGCTCGCCCCTCACGCGCAGGGAAGGGGGGCAGTGCGGAGGTGCCTTGGGCTCCGCCTCAGCTGCTCCCAGTTTTCCAGATCTGGAAGCCACGTGTCTCTGGCAGCGCCTCTGCTCTGCTGAAGGCCAAGGGGCAGCACAGGGGAAATGTTTCCAGGCCGAGCGCAGCGGGACGCGGGCTCTGCTCCGCAGCCGCAGGACACCGGAGCTTTTCCTGAGCGCGGGTCTGAGCTCGGCTCTCGGCACATTGTGACCGGCAGAAAAATGCACTTCCCACTCAGCACATGTCGCGCTGCTCCGGCTCGCTCGTACGCACGGCGAGGTCACCCAAAGCCACTAATGGCTACCGGGAGACACGTCAGGAGCAAGCATTTCAAAGCAGCATTTTATTTTTAAAACAGTAAGAGGCACATTGTGTGCCGCTGACATACTGTGTCAGCCACCACCTTTGCAAAGGGCCCTGAAAGAGGGGGAATAAAACGGGGGACAACTAGAGAGGCTGCGATTGCACACGGAGAAGGCAGGCAGAGACCCGGGCAGGGCCGCGGGGCCCCGCACGGCCGCCGCGGGAACGAGCACGGGGCGCCGCACAGACCTAGCCACAGACCTAACCACAGGCGCCACAGACCTAGCCACACGAGGCCCTTCCTGCCGTGTCCCGCATGTCTTAGGGCAGCCCGCGCTGCTCCCGCTCCGTCGCGGCTCCAAGATCCTCACCGGAGCTGCGGGGAAGGCAGAGCCGACTCCCTGCCCGCCTGCATCTGCTGGAGCTGTGGGGGTGGAGGAAGCCCTCGCCTCCTCCTCCTCCTCCTCCTCCTCCTCCTCGTCCCCCGCAGCGGGATGCAAGGCTGCTCACGGCCTCGCCGTGTTCTGCTTTGGCTGGAGCTCGCTCGGGGCTCGGCAGCCGCTCGGACCCGGGGCAGGCTGCAGGCGGAGCACACGAGCCCAGTGCCCCGCACGCGCGGGAGGCCGCGGCAGCACACGGGAGGCGCGTGGCGAGAGCGGCTCCGCGCTGCGCTGCAAGGGCTGATCGCGGCTCGGAGCTGCCCCGGTCGCTGGGACGCCCCGGCACCAGCAGTGACACAAGCCCGGGTTAGCAGAGCTCGCCCTGCCCGGCACGGCGGGAGCGCAGTGTGGCACGAAGCTGCAAAGAGCCCCGGTGGAAACACGTGTGCTGGCACCGAGCAGCCAGCCCGCCCGAGCACAGACCCCCTGACAACGACCATCCACGGCACACACTGCCCGCAGGAACGAGCGTCGCCCACGCAAAACCCCTACGCAGGTAAAACCATACGTTCCCCTGCAGTAAGACACCCTGCTGCACGTGCTGTTCTCTCCCATCCACCCCAAATTCGGCGCAAAGATTAAACACAGTGTGCTGGCGTTGGCCAGCTATAAGGAAATGGATAAATGGCTAAAAACTAATCAATGTATGTTTAACAACCACCATATTGCCAGCGAAAATTCAGCAATAGAATTTTCATGGGCCTGCAAATGAATCTAAAAGCAAATATTTAAACACAGACCAATGCAATTCAGCAAACAGGAGAACAACAGCAATACGGATAAAGACAAGGACAACAAAACCGGCTCATGCGGAGCACAGAGTGGGGCAGTGAGAGACATCATAAACAGCATTTGAAAAGCATAAGACACAACCAGACACTTCACTTCTTCCCCCAAGAAACCAGCTTAAAGATATTTGCTTTAAATCGTTGGGGTATGGAGAAGAAAAGGTTTGCTTTGCAGAGGCTGCTCTTTCAGCTTCACCTTTCAGCCCTTATCTCCATGTGGGTGGAAACTTGCTTGGTTCTGACAGGGCAAAAACTCCTGCCCAGCTTCCAGGGAACCTACCAGCCCCTTCCCGGGGACTTCCCACCTGGATGGTGCCGCAGGACACTGCTCCAGGCAGCGTTCCCACGGGAGCGAGGCCCAGGTGCTGCTGTGTGCTGCAGGACAAGGGCTGGTGTGCTGCTTCCCAGGGCAATTCTGGGGACAAATGCCAGTGCCAGCCACTCTCCTGCTCCCACCAGTCACATTTTCAGTGGCAGGAACGGGGCTCAGAAAGCCGGGAGCCCACATGTGGACGCACGGACGGATGGAGGGAGCCGGGAGCCCTGCGAGCGCGGGGCAGCTGGGGCGTCCAGGGCAGGCTGCACTGCCCCGGCTCCGGCAGCGGGAGCTAATCCCAGCAGGGCCCTGGGACTCGTGCCCCTCGCCGCTCGCCGGGAAGCTGGCACAGGGGGCACTGGGCCCGGGAACAGGGCAGTGCCGGGAATGCCGCACGCGGAGCGAGGTGCTGGAGCGGGAGCACATGGGGCGGCCCGGGCTTGCGAGAGCTCCGGGGCTCCGGAACAACCTTCCCGTGCGTGAGCAGGGCGGCTCTGTGGGAAAAGGCTGCCGGGGCCGGCACGGAGGCGAGAGGAAGGAAATTCCCCCTGCGGACACGGCCACTGGTGCGCAGCTCTGCTGAGCCGGGCCGGGCACTTCATAAATAACTCGCCGTCCCCAGGGAGTCGTCGCTGAGGTCGCTATTTTTTCCCTTGAACTTTCCAGATGAAGGAAGCAATAGCAGCAGCAATGGCACAGATTTGGCTGGAGATCAACCGTGCTGACAACAGCCACAGGATCTGAGCGAGAAGAAAACTCTTTTGTGCTTGCTGGTGTGATCACCAGCGCATCAGGCAGTGCAAACGGCAACGTGAAGTCCTGCGTGAAAAATATCCCACGGGCTCAAAACCATCAGAGCTCGAACCGGCCAGCAAGTATAACCAACAGCAACCAATTCCACCACTTGGACCGCGTGAAAAACGCAGAACACATACCAGGCTCCCATTAAAAATTAAAATGTTAAATTGTTTCCTTCAACAAACTGCTCTGATTGAGAGTCAGAAACAGACCTGATTAAAGATTAAGGATGGAAAGTCTATAAAACACTAATTACCGCTGTACTTACAGTGAATTGGGCCTGTTGGGTTTAATTACTTCTAGTTCAAGATCACTGGAGTTGAGGCTGGGCTGCGGCGCGCTGTTGGCGTTGAGGAAGCTGTTTACGTTCGAGGAGCTGACGGACTCCAGGCTGGAGTTGATGATACTGTTCCTGTTCTCCTCTAAAAAACACCAAAGAAACAGGGCCCGTCACACCTCACACACGGCAGCCACGAGCCACAGCAGTGCAGCCCATACTGCTGCAGGACGTGAAGCGGTCCTGTTAATAATCCCTGCCCTTAAATAAACAGGCCAGGACTGCAGCAGCTCCCTAAAGCCAGACAGTTAGTTTACAGTCGTGTTTTCACATATATTATACCTTAAACTATAAGAAATAGTATACTTATAGTTAGTATTTTCTTTTTTTTTCTCTTTTTTTTTTTTAAAGTGCAGGTACATTTTAAATGAGTAACTCTTCTGGTAAGAAAACATTGATTTTTCTCAAGTCATTAATATTTTACATTCCTGACGACTTCTTAAATACCACATAACCTGAAAAAATATTAAAATGCTAATTCTGTGCAGGAATGAACCGGCCTGCGCTGAGCCGGGCTGCCAGCCACGTGCCTGGAGCAGGGCAGGACAGATCAGCTAGTTAAGGGACAGACCAGACAGCTCGAGCGTTTCTCAGGCCTCATTCGAGGAGGTTTTACACCACTGGCTAGTGCTGTACAGAGAGCCCTGCCTCATTTGGGAAACTTCAGCAGCTACACAGGAAAATATTGTATAGCCCAAACGGATGCCTGCAGCCTAGGCTCTCTTCTCAGCTCTGCACCAGACTACCTAAAAACACATTAATTCATTCTCAGAAGATGCTTTTCCCATATAAGCAGTAATTGCAGTTGTGAGAAGCAATTAGCAGTGCTCATGGTGTGGAAAATCGTCCTATGGAGGGAGCTACCACTTCTGCCGTGTTCCTTTCACAACAGATCAGTACCTGATGCGTCCCACTTCAATGATAAATCTCTCCAAGAAAGGATTTTCCCTTCCTACAGTGACTAAAAGGCAGCCAGCAGCGGGGGTCCCCATTCTGCATCCCTCGGTCACACAGCCCTGCTTGTCTTGGGCGGAAAACACGCAGTGCTCTGGTCTGCTGGACACGCTTAATGAGGGGATGAAACGGATCTCCACGCTAAGAGGAGCTCCTGGTTGCGTGAGAAGCTAATCCTGAATACCCAGCACAAAGAAATCCTTACATTTGTGTAAGACAACAGGGAGAAGCGCTGGCCGGGGCACAGGGCAGATCCTCCCTGCTGCTTGGCAGGCAGGATTACACTAGCCAAGGTCTGGGGAGGCCACGGACGAGTCCAACCCTCCTGGTGATGCTCCATGGCCACAGACCCTGACCGTGCCCTGCTCAGGGCTGGATGGAGGGAGAGGGCTAAACCCTGTCCCAAGCAGGGAGACGCCCAGTGATGGAGAAGGAAGGCAGAGAAGAGGGAATTATTAGGACTTGGTGACAATCTCGTGCTCAGATTACAGCTGGGGACCTCAGCAAACTGCCAAATCCCTGTAAGAGCAGTGCTGAGAATAGAGAGACCAGATCCTGCACCCGGGGGGCTCTTCCCACCTCCGTCCAGCCCATGAAAGCACCACAACTGCTCCACTGGAGCTGGAGAAGATCCCTAAAGGCATCAGCAATGTCTGGAGAGACCATCAACGCCGTACTTGAAGCAAAACGTTGTTGGCAGAAATCTCCAGCACATTTGCCTCCTGGGCCCAGCTCCCTTTCCTCATTCCTCTAGAAACGCGGAGATGTTCCACAGCAGTCAGTCTAAACAGGGTCTTTTGTACTGAAAGGCCCTCCTTGTATCATCCACCCCCCAAAAACCTGCTTTTCCTTTGCTGGGCTCGCTAGTACTCACAGTAATCGTTAGGCAGAGCTTCCAAGCTGCCTGGTTAGAGCAGCTCCTGGGGTACCTCGCGTGCACTTGGGTGTCCTTGGCAGCAGGACAGAGCAGAGGGTCACAGGACAGCAGGTTGGAGGGACCTCCACGGGGCTGCTCAGGGCAGCCTGGTCCTGAGGACCTCCCAGGATGGAGGCTGCACCTCCCTGGGCTCCTTCCACCCGCTCTGGGACGCAGCCGCCCTGGGTGAGCTCATCTGCCAGAGATCACCCAAAGCCAAAGACACGCTAATTATGTCAATAGCTCCCCGCAACTGCATTTCATTAATCTCGATCTCCAGCGAGCTAACGAAGGAGCAACATGATTTATACTTCTCCTTCTCCTCCTTTGTTCCTAGGATTCACGTAGTTATGAGCAGGCTCCTCAGATCAGGATGTTTTTGTCCAACCAAGGTTTCCGGCTTGCCACCTTCTGGCACATGAAATGGAAAAACCCAAACAATCCCTTTAGCTTTGAGTCATACGGGGAGCAAACAGAAAGCCAAGCTTTCCCCAAACCAAGTCAAAAAAGCCCATAAACAAGAGTGATTTCCCCAGAGTGCCAAATTCAGAGATATTTATTGGGCTATATTTTACGCCAGCCCCAGCAGCAGGTAATGAGCTTGAAGCGGGAGCTGTAATTCAATCTCGCCCCGCAAGCACGGCGCCGGCGGCCGCGCTGCGAGAGCGGAGTCCAGGCAGAGCCCGGCCCCGCCGAGCCGGCTCGCCGCGAAGCTGGGAGCTAATGAAGGTCCGTGTGGGCCCCACAAGGTGACAATGACCAAGGCCCTGGTTATCGCTATCAATCCTTCACTTAGCTATGTTTTCAAGCCGTTTCTTCCGAGCAAGGCTAACTGCCCGGCTAGCACGAGCATCGGGGGGGCCCTTGGTAAGGGTTTCGCTTGCAGAGAGGAAATTGCCTCCATTTGTATCCGTCAAGACGGTGCAATTTGTCCGTCCTCCTTAGCCTGATTTAATGGTGGAAGGAGGGGAGCGCAGGTGGCAGCGGACGGGTGGAAAATGCCACTAGCAGCTGAGACAGCCACCAAACTGCCCATGGAAATGGAGGCAGAAGGGTCCCAGCTCTCAGAGCAGCACTCGGCTCTGAGAGCTCCTCTCACAGTAACGTAGCACAAGGAAACATCCCCCGGGCTCCTTGGGAGCGCGAGGTTCGGCTGTGCTGGGGACAGGAGACCTCCTGCACGCGGCAGCTCCCCATGGAGCGCCCAGCTCCCGCGTCGGCTCCTTCCAGGGTTGTAAGGAGCTGCTGTGTCCCAGCTGTGCTGACTGAGCCATAATGCTTCATGATGAAAAACATTATCCACACAGCAGATAAGAAGAGGCAAAAGTGAGGAAAAGTAGAGCAACGAACTGTACAAATATTGACAAGGAGATAGAGCGGAGCCAGCAGAAATGAGAGGAAAATTAACCCTGTCACAGGGCTCAGCACCAAGGAGGCCAGGCCAGACCAGACCGGGGTTTTGGCATCTGGTCACCCAGGTCCTACAACAACTGCAGGACGATGTGGAAAACAGGAGCAGCCCAGGCAGCAGCTCCCCCAGACCGAGGGCCGCAGCGACAGGCTGGAGGCGGCAGATCTGCATCGCGAGAGCAGCCTTTAAAGCCACTTCCATTATTTCCAAACACTTGCTGCCCAAGGCTGAGGTCTGAAAATAAGCTCCATAAGCCTCGCAAATCAGTGCCGACTGCCTGCGTAATCCAGGAACTCACTACCAGCCAATACTGAATTAAAGTCGCTATCAGCCAAGAAGCTGAAAGCGTTTCATGAAAGAGGATGGGAGATGAATAGAAGAATTTGAAACTATCTCCTCATTTTATTTTTCAAAAGGCTGACACGGCGCTTGGCATGGTGTTTTTAACAGCTTATGTGAAGGATTTGTCACCATGATGCTTTATTTGGTGTAGCAGCTCCAGAAATGAAGCAGCAAACCTGCTAGAGCTGCTGAGGGCAGGAGAGCCACTCTGCAGCGGTGCCGGGAACGCGCCGGCTCCGGCTCTGATCCTGTCGGCTCCCGGGCGGCCCCAGGTCTGCGTGCCAGGGCTCCGCCACTCCTCTTGGGAGCCTTTCCAGCGAGCCTCGGACCATTCCAGAGCACAGGGCAGCAATTTCTCGGTGATAAGGGAGATCTAGGGCACCTTGATAATGCTTATCCCCCAGGACTGGGAAGTGCTGAGCAAAGCTCTTTGCAGAGCAACAAAACCAGAGCGACGTGCCAAAACGCTGCTGGTAACGAAAAGCTGATAGGGAACAAAGCAGAGTATTCACTGCGTTAGTGACATGGGTTTCCCAAGGAAGGGGCTGAAGTAGGTGAGGCTGCAGGGAAGCAGCCCTTGGGCCAGGCTTGGTGGGTACAGGGAGGATTCCAGTGACTTTGGTTTGGGCTGTTTCCAGCACTGCCGTGGTGCTCTGCGTGGCCCAAGGTGCTGTGCAAAGCCTTGCTCAGAGCCTCGCATGCAGCTACAACCACCCCAGGACAGAAAAGAAAGGAAAGTTTAAACTATTCTGCACTGACACATGCAGCTGAGATGACACCAAAATTAAAAACAAAAATTAAAAAAAAAAGTGCTGGTTTCTCACACGTTTGAAGGAAAAGCTGCCAGCGTGGGGAGTCCTTGTGCAGGGACAGTGACAGAGTAGCCAAAAGTGAGGCCAAGAAAGCACCGCTGCGGTAAATCAGTGCATAACCCAGGCCCTCCTTTGGGTCAGATGAAAGAGGCCGATGGAGAAGCCAGGAAGAAGGAGCCTCTAAAATCTACTTGCTGTTCTCTTAACAGCAAAAAAGTCCACTAAGTCCCAAATTTTCACAAGCAGCTTCTGATTTTTGCTGCTGCCCTCGGAGCAACAGGACGGGCTACTCTCAGAGCATGCACCAACCCTCTCAGGGCTTCCTTGGGAACCTGCATCACTGCAATACCCTCCAAAATGAGAGCGCCGGACAATTAAGTGCAAATTAAGCAGAGGCAGCAGGCAGCACGTCAGGGCCAGCGGAGCAGAGGGGGAGCAGAGGTCCCAGTGCCCGGGAACTGCAGGGCTCCCAGGCCCAGCTTGTCCTTCCTTTGGCAGGAGCGGGGCCCGGGTGCTTCCCAGCAGTGCAGGGAGCTGCGGGGCTGCAGGGCGCCCCGCTGCCCCCGAGGCAGGAAGGCGCACGGCCGCGCGCGCCGCACTTACGCTTCTCGCCGGGCTGCGCCGTGTGGAAGAGCGTGAGGGGCCGCTCGCTGCACGAGGGCGGCTTCGACTCCGCGCTCTTCTTGCGCGACAGCAGCAGCTGCGAGTTTGACGGCGGCGTCTCGGGCACCGTGTTAAATATCTGGTGGGAAACAACAGGCAGGTTTCTCGTTAGCAGCCCCCTTCCAAGCAAGCGAGGGTCCCCTGGTTGGCACGAGCAGCTCTGCAAGCACCTCGGTGGCAGCCCGCGCAGGAGCCATGCGTGCAAACACACTGGTATTTGCTCGACTGCCACAATCCTGCTGGTCTGCACCCCTTTCCTCTGCCCCACGCACGATGCTGCTGCAAGAGGGGACAAGTCCTGCCTTGTCAGTGGGGACAGCAGCTCGGTGACACGGGGAGCTTCCCGAGCCGCTTGCTGCTGCGCCGAGGCGGGCAGCTCTCCCCTGGGTTGCCCCAGCCCTGCATTCCCTGCAGATCCGCTTCCACAGAACATGGGAAAAGCGGTCGGGACGGGCGACCACCCAGGCTTGGTAGGGTTTTTTCATGTGACAACTAAATCCTCGCACGTGCCCATAAAAGCTCTGTGCTGGTTTTTACAAATAAATGCTGCAAAGCCAAGATGCCTCTGCCAAAACGTTCATGTTGCACCTCTCCCCAGCAGCCTAGAGGAGTGGGTGTCCAGCAGTGCCTACAGCCCAGGGACAAGGGCCACAAGCCACTCTCAGCACATCAGGCGCCTTATTCCATGGAAGAAACACCCTCTTCTCCCGGGACGCACCAGGGACCTGCTCTCAAACAGCACCCATCTCTGCCGAGCGCTTTGGCCACGGTGCCTCTCAGCACGCACCTCTCTCCGATCCGTGCACTGGGTGATGGAAGCACCATCAGCCTTGCTCTTTTACAGGCCACACAGTTCCCTTCTTCCCTACGGCTGCTCGTGCAAACCCATCCTTAGCGGCTGCTGTCTGCAGAGGGTGACTCCCCAGACTGCCTCGCACCCGCCCTGGTCACTCCGCCTGTGTGCCAAAAGCAGCTAAAAACACAGCTAAATGCAGCTAAATGCAGCTAAATGCAGCTAAGCGCCGCTCCCCAGCGCGGCATGCAGGCACTGGGTGCAGGGCACCTGCCTTGTCCCGTGCTCCCCTTTCCTGTCCCACAACCAGCATTTTTTCCCTCAAAACACACCCACATTCAAATTGCATTCCAGCACTGCATTGTGCTTGGGAAATACAGTGAAATGTATGAATCAAGCAAATGCGTTTGCTTGCTATATAAATACTAAAAGCATCTAGGTATGACTTTTCTGCAGCGCCTTCCCCCAGTGTGGCTGGGAGCAAGAGCTAGGCGGTGCAGGGGAGCCCCGTGATCCGGGTGTGGAGACAACACGAGCTGCTACCACCTCCGTCCAGCACCTCCGACACAGTCCCTGGCTAAAATTAGCTGCTCGTGGAGCAGAAAAGTCAATAAATAGCCACATTTTAAGGAGCGCCAGTGCTTACTTTGGAGGACTGAGCAGGGAGGAGCCTGAGGACTCAAAGAGCTGTCAGATAAATAGTTTACCCGGCGCTGGCCTTTGCCAGGACTATCTGCCAGGAGCCCGAAGGGAAAAGGAAAGGGGCTTCACGGTGCTAATAAAGGAGTATTAATGCAGAAAGGCCTGAAGTGTGGGGCCTGTGCAGCTCCCTCCACGGCGCTCCTTGCTCTGCGAGCACCAACGTCTCAGCCGTCACGCCGCTGCCTGCAGGGAACAGCACCGCGGCACCGACTCCATCTCTTAATTTTGCAGCACTTTAAAACAACAGCCCTTTTTTTTCCAGAAGACTATAAAAATAAAAGCTTTGGAAAATAAAATGGATGGATATCTGCAATTTTCAAAACATTAAATGCTGACACAGGCAACATAGTATTTCAGCATACCTTTTGGCTAACTTTCTGTTTTGGGATCAGAAATATCGTGCTAAAGGGAAATGACTTGAGCCAGCTCGCAGGGGGTTGCAGATCCCCCCAAAACAGCTGCCCGGGCAGTGAGCACCGTGGCACCCGATGCGCAAGAGCAAGGTGAGAGCTGCTTGCACCCGGGCAAGCGAGCGGCGCCGTTACCTTCTCGTGGTTTTCTATCAAGATTTCGATGACGATGTTCTGAAACTTGATGTCCATGATGGCTGCGACCGTCTCCTCCTGAGGCCGGAGCAGCGTCGGCCCGAACACCACGCCGAGGTTCGCCACCGTCATCAGGTTCTGCTTGTGGTTGCTCGCCACCCTGCAGAGGACAGTGAAGAGCAGGAGGTGAGGCCAGCACCCGGGTGCAGGCCTTGCAGCTCGGCTCACGCTGCTCAAGCTCCCGGGGAGCTCCGGGAAGGCCCAGCCATGTGGAAAAGTACCAATTTAACCATTTTTGTGACCGGGGAAATTCCAGGGTGGCGAGCTGAGTAACGCCGTAAAGCCCCACGGCCGCTGCAGCCACGGAGGCTCGTGTTGCAAACCCCTCCCAGGCAAACACGTTGAGTCAGTAGCGCTCCAAGCCCCGCTCCACACAAGCCCTGGCGCCGGCGCGCGCGGCGCAGCGCTGACCTCGCGGCTCCCTGGGGCCGTGCGTGGGCAGCGGCCGGGCCGGGGCGCAGGCGCGTCCTGCGCGCGGGCTCCCGGGCGTCCCGCTCACGTCCCGCTCGCGCCGCGCCTGCACCCGCTGCTCTCGCTCAGCCGGTGCTCCGGATCCGGCCGGCCGAGCACAACAGCTTGCGGAGGTCCCGACCCGCTTCCAGATCCATCTGGATCCACCCATGTCCATCCAGGGCTTCCCCTAGACTTCCTCAACCTGGAAACTCCCAACTCCTAATCACAGCAATTTAGCTCAATTTTTTATGTGAGTGGCCTCTCCCTTGGCCCCTTCTCCCTGCTTGCTCCAGCACGGAGCACGGGAAAGAGTCGGAGGGTGTTGCAGGAAGGTCCCCAACAGCCAGCGACCTCTGAGCAGACACAGCAGTGACCCCGCGCCGTGCGAGCGC
>VZSG01000198.1:258058-290417 GCA_013398315.1 Nothoprocta pentlandii | reverse complement strand
GAGCAGATCCACAGCAGATCCACTGCCGCGGGGCACCGGGGCCCACAGCCCGCCCAGCACCGAGAGCCGAATCCCATCCCAGAGAACAGCCCCTCGTCAGGAGCGCTGGGCCAGGTCTGCACGCGCTGCTGCAACCATCCTGCGCGTCTATAGGTGAAATAGGTGCACACCAGCCCAGCGGAGCCCGCTGCCGTTAGCGACAGCAGCGCGACTGCCATCCTCAAACTACAGGCTGCTGCAGGGGGGTTCCTACAGACCAGGTCCCTGCTTTTGGCTCTGGTGCAAATTAAAGACCAAAGGCACACGGCATGTGCCCAGTCCGTAAGCGTGCCTCTGGATTCACCTCAGCCTCGCACCGACCGAGCGCAAGTGAGAGCCTGGTGCCCCGCTGCTCCTCGTCTCAATTCCGGCTCAGCCTGGGTAAGCTCAGTGCTAACCAAGGCCTCCGCTGCCCGCAGCCAGCTCGGCCTCTCCTCTTTCATGCTGATTTTCCCCAGGAAGGGCGTGCGGCAGCCAGCGGGCTGCGATGCCTCCAGCGGGATCACAGCCGCATCCCGTCGCCATGGCAGCCGCTTCCGCGGCCATCGGGAACACCGGGAGAGCAAACGGCCACGCACGGAGGCCACGGCCACGCACGGAGGCCACAGCTCGTGGGGCAGGAGCAGACACAGGGGAGGCAGCACCAGCGCCATCGTGGGGAGAGCCAGCAGCTCCCCTGCCTTCTGCTTCCACAACAGGGAGGTGTTTTGGAGCACGTTCACATCACAAATATGTGGTCGGCTTCTTCCCCCGAAACACTGATTTTGGAAATTCTGCTTAAGTGGGAAGAAACGGAAGACAGAAATACCCAGAGCTGCTGGTTAAAATATCCACATGGTTGCACTGGGTTTCACACTGAGCCTGCTTTATGCAGCAACCACACAGGAGAGGAAAAAGACAGGGATGACATCCCAGTGCCACTAACAAAAGCAGCAATTTGCCGCCCTGCCGCCAGCCCCGGGCCTGCCCGTCTGTCCATCCATGCAGTCCGTCCGTCCGTGCCGGGCCGCATGCAGCGCTCAACCTGTTCCCCTGCTTGGCAGCGCCGCGCTCCCCATTTAATCAGTGCTGGCACCTTCTGCTGATAAAAACATCCGAAAAGCGAGCGCAGCCCTGCCCAGAGATGGGTGCAGGGCCAAAAGGATGGGCGCTTGGCAAAGCAGCCCAGGAGCTGGCGGCAGCGGTGCTGCCAGGTGACTCGCGGGGACACGGTCGGCACGGCCGGAGCGCGGTGACGGCGAGCGCTCTGCTCCCGCTGCTCGGCCAGGAGCCGGGGAACAGGGCGCCGGGGAACAGGGCGCCGCGCAGCTCCGCGGCCTCCGCCAGCCCCCCCGGCACGCGCCGGCACAGCCGCAGCCGGGCAAACCCGTCCCACGGCAGGGCGGCATCGCGGCGGGCCGGTCGCAGAGCCCGGTGGCACAAACACGTCCCCGGGGGCACCCCCTGCGCCCGCCCCCCGGCTGCTGCTGGAGCCGGAGCCAGTGGCTCCGCGCTCCGAGTCCCGCAGCAGCGCTCGGAGCAGCGTTTCTTTGCCTCATCTCATACAAATGCCACTCTCAACTATTCACGCATCGCTGGGGAAAAGAACACCAAATCCAGACGCATCAGCAGGGTGAAACCCTGCTGTCCCCAGGCCGGAGCGCACGCGGGTCCGTCACAGCAGCCAGGATGGGCCACAGCCCAGGAATACCGTCCCAACCCTCCCTGCCCACTGCATCCCACCAGAGCAGCAGTGCTCCCACTTGCACAGCTTCCTGCCTTCCTCCAGGACAGTATTTTTCCGGTTAAATAACAGCTTGGAGCTGTTGTCCTTCCCCGTGCGGCCAGCACGGCGCTGCGCGGCGGCCGCTCCGCTCTGCTGCGCTCCCTTCCCGCCCGGCACGGCTGAATCCCACTGCAGCCGTTCAGCGCAGCAGCTTTTGCCACTCGGAGCCCAACCACCCCCTCACTTTCTAACAGCCTTGCTGCAGATTCCAGGGAACAGACCCAAACCTATGTCAGAAGGAAGCATCTGGAGTCGTTTTCAAACATAACTCAAGTATCACTGATTTTGTCTCTCCTACAGATAACCCAGCATTTCCCCAGGACTCTGCTGAATTTCTCTGCTGATTTTCCTGCGCTCATTAACCCTCGTGCAGGTGCCAAGGCCTCTCCAAAGGGAGCAGGGCAGCGAGGGGCAGGGAGGGACAGGGACACAGAGCACCGGGGCAGGAAGGGCCTCCAGCTTCGAGGCCGCCAGCTGCACCTGGCGACACATTCACTTTTAAACACTAATCAAAGGCTTCCATGGCAACCGGCGAGAGCAGGAAGGAGATGGGAAATTACAGGTCAGCTCTTCATTGAGGGCGAAGGATTCATTCGGCTCCTCTGCCCTCCAGAAGCTTCACGGTGACCTGCAAGCGCTGATGACTCGGGGCGCAGGGCTGCGCTGCGGTGCCCAGGAGCAGCCCGGAGCCTTGGGCAGGAGGCCGGGGATGCTCCGAGCGCCCGCGGCACCGACGGGGCCATTAAAACCCCCGCGCTCCCTTCCTCCCCCATCTCCTCTGGCACCGACTTCCATTGCGCTCGCACCGGGGTTTGGAGTCAAGCAGATATGAGTCAACACCACGCACACAAACAAGGAAACTTTGCTGCCACTATTGACTTTCAGAGGAAGTGGAAAAAGGAGAGAAAAACACATCAGTCATGCACCTACTTTGCCAAGTGGTTCATGAGCAAGTGCAGCATCTGCCTGTTCTTCTCAGGGAGCCGATGCACCAGGCTGTGGATCTCGGACACCCTGGACTCCTGGTTCTCCAGTTCTGCATTGGAAACCAAGGGTCATTTATCTCTGCTAGAGTGTTTTTATTATAGAAAAGAACATGCAAGCTCAGACAGTAACACACATAGACACATGGGGACCCAAGACTCCCCGCTTCAGGGGGATGTTGCTGAGGGCACTTTTTCCTTTTACCAATTCCCATCGGTTGTTTTACAAAGGACCCGAGGAACAGGCTGGACCACAGCTGAAAACAGAGCCCAGGCGCATGCAGAGCCCACGGTGACCAGAGAACGGGCTGGTTGTACCCTGGTTGCTTCCCTGCCTTTCGGGTGGGCATCACAGCACCCGCTCCCAGCCCAGCGCCCGGGCGGGGATCAGCACACGGATCACAGCCACGGAGGTCGCACGCGGATCGCATCCAAAAGCTTTCTTTGAACAAACCCTCCCTCCTCCAGGGAGATGACGGTTAAAAAACAACCACCAGCTACTGCCGTCACTCGTTCCTCCCCTGCCCTTGCGGGACCGACATTTCTTTTCTACCCAGGGTATCTCAAATAACCGCAGTCCCTCGGTCTCGTTCTGCCTTCCCGGCTCTGCAAACGGGAGGCCGGTGGGGAAGGTGGAGAGGAGAGGCTGTGCGCAGCTATGCGCAAGCTTCCTACAGACACCACAAGCATCACAAAACCCACTCGCTGCTTTGATGAAGCTCCTTTGAAACTGGTACATCATGAGCGGCCCTGGGAGCATCCTGGGATGAAAAAGAAGAAACGTGACATGAATAAAATACATTTAAGCAAAAGAATCCACAAGATCGCAGAAACATAACTTTGCCATTACCATAAATTCAGCTCCACTTTTTAAAAGTGCAGAACTAAGCAACAGCAACTCTGCTAATTAATTCCTCTCATCAGAAGGAATAAGATATACTGAGGGAGCTTCGAATTATCCTCCCTTCCGTTTCTGGTCTACACTCAATCCATCTTGAATTTTAGCATTCCTTCAGAAACACTGTGCAAGCTCATGATTCTCAAATGAGTTTAAAAATAAATTTAAAAAAGAAACAAATCTAGTCATAAAACTTTAGCAATTGCTGCTTCCATTAAATTCCCCCTTCTCCCTCCTGCTTCCAGATCCCTTCAACGTGACATCTTAGTAAACTTAAACTGATAATAAAAGGGAGAAAAAGAAGGCTGTTTCATGTTAACACTGACGAAGTTTTGGAGCCTGGAAGAGCCTCTGCAAGCTCGCCCTGCACCTGCACACGCAGCAGCTCTGCCCTCCTCACCCCTGCGCCCCCCAAATCTGCCCCTTCTCCTCCTTCTTCACCACTTTACCCGGTGGGGGCTCTTCCCCAGCCGCTGACTTCCCCCATCGCCTTGCAAGCAGCTCAGGCTCTGGAGCAAAGGTTGCCAATCAGGCAAAATTATGTAGTGTTTTGTGATTTTCTAGGCTGAGATCCATGACGCTAATTATACTCATCACCCTAATTGGATTTAGCTTCTCTCTTTCTCTCTGTCTTGAAAAACCAAAACAAAACACCCAGAACAGCAGCCGAAAGCAAAAGCTTCAGCCACAGCAGGTAGAAGCACGTTGGGGATAACGAAGTGCTGACGGCTGCCAACAAATGAGTGTTTTTGGAAGATAACCCGGGATGATAACAGCGCCAAGCTCCACACAGCAGGTCCTGCTGCAGTAAAGCTCAGCCCAGCACCAGCTCTGAACGAGGACGGCATCGAGGCACAGCCTGCACTGGAGCACTGTGCTCCTGCACCCCATGCTCCGCAGGAGCAGCTTTAAAACCACAGCTGTACCACATATGCATCAGTATAGGGCTCAGGGTATTCCCTGTCTCCTGCTCGGCTATGCCAGAGGGAAGGAAAAGGGCAGGATGCTCCATGCAAGGCCGGTCTGGCTCCCGGATCTGCAGCGCCCGCTGCGAGCCGTCCCTCACCTCAGGTAGGTTTTCAGCGCACTGGTTATGGTCTTTATCTCCCATTCCGCACAGATCTCTGTCTCCATTTCGGTGGCTGCCTTGGGATCTACAGAAAAGAAAAAGAAAAAGAAGAGAGTGGGCCAAAGCCATGGAAAGCTGGCACCTACCCCGGCAGCGCTGCAGGACCCCAGCAGGTCTCTCCATGCCCATTTTGTTGGTGCTCCCAGAGCCTTCTGACCATGAGGGGATCCCTGGGACACTGCTGCTGTCAGGCTGCATCTGGAACAAGGGCTGGGACACACGGATTCCCTTGCATGGACCTAGAAAGCTCCTGAGAGCAGATCCCGCAGACACCCCGCTCCGGCAGCGCCTTGGCTGCTCGCTTCCGTGGGGGGTTCTTGTCACCCACACGGGTAACGCGCTCCTGAATTTGAAAGCAAAAGGTAAACACAGCTCAATTTTAGACCTAATTAAAAGGATGTACTGAATAAGAGTTAGGATCTCCCTGAGGCCAAAGGGGCTCTTTTAATTAAAAAAAGAAAGACATCAAGAGAAGCCCTTGAAAAAGTAAACATTTAAAAAAAACCCATATATTCACACCGAGTTCACATGTGTCTCTTGTGTTATTCACACAAGCGAACAGCATCCTCCTGCAATGCCAGGGCAACCTCCCACTGCGCTGCTAACCGGCTGGAGACAAATCTGGCATAGTGAAAAAATACATATACATGTACATAGATATACATATATATGCTAGGTTTTTAGCAGCAGGGCCTTCAGGGAAGCTGGGCAAACAGCTCCAAGCCTGGACGTCATTCCCAAGGCGCTGGCAGGAGCGGGAGGAGCTGCCCCGTCCCGCTGCAGGCGCTCGGGCCGGGCTCGGCGCGGCTGGGAGCTCTCCTCGACCTCCAGATTTACGAGCCCGCAAGTGGCCGGCCTGGGGTGCCGGAGGCCGCGCGCGTCCTGCCGGCTCGGGAAGGCTGCCCGCGGCTGCCGTCATCTTCGCACAAGGACGAATTCTCACATGAGCTGGTGTAAACATGGAGCAGCGCCCCCACGTAAGGGAAAAATGAAGGAATTTGCTGCACTGGTTTGCCGTCTTCTGGAGGGGGCAGCGTGGACCTCTGGGGGGAAAGGCCATTTGGCTGGTCAGGCTCTTGGCCCTTGCGGGAATTCCTCGCAGTTCCTGCAGGAATTCCTCCTGGTTCCCGCGGGAATTCCCTCCCCTGCCAAGCTCCTGTCCACCTCTCCCATAGGAAACCCGAGTCGCGCAGGAGTGGCCGGTGCGGGGTGCGCCGGGGCCGGCTGCGCGTCATGCCCGAGGCCTTCGCGGCAGTGTCACTTACAGCAGCCACCGCTCGCTGCAACCTGAGCTTTCTGCCATTTAGACTCCATGCGAATCGCTAGCGCGGCCCACATTCATTTCTAAATATAAGGGAAACCTGAAGTTGTAAGCAAAATGTGTCGCCTCCATTCACGGGCTTTTGCGGCAAGCAGGGAGTGTGGAATAGACGGTGCTTCTGCTCCCCAGGGCCCCAGATGCTCCAGGAGGGGACGAGGGTGTCAGTGCAGCTCCCTGCTCCTTACAGGCAGCCGTGGCTCTAGGGCTGAGCGAGATGATTTAATCACCAGGGATCAGGAGGAAGATCTGGAGACACGGGGTTGCGGAGTCCCGGCGATGCAGAGCGTGGGGACGCAGCTGTGGCTGCAGCGGGACGGGACGCGCCAGCCCGCGGCGCAGCACCCTCCGCTAGCAAAGACCTGCCAGCACCACGAGAAGCCACCAGGTGAGGAGACAGCCGAGTCAGCTCCGGTCACGGAGGAGATAAGGGGCTCTGGACGGTGTCCAAAAGCGGGGACGCCCCCAGCTTGTGCCCCATGCACGCCGGCGCACGGGCGCTGCGCGGCGCGAGGTGCCCCAGCCCCGGGCTATTTCTGTCAGCAATGCTCTTTAAGTGGTGCTCACGCGCTGCCGTGCCAAATGTGCGCACCATGAGGCCGGCCTGGCCTCTCTGCTGTCCTCAGTGGCCAGCAGGACACGCTCACATGCTCCAGGGCCCGTGCCAAACTCTTATTAATAAAAGAAAGTCAGTCACTGCCTCTTGTGACTGCAGAGAACTTTCCAAATGCCAGCACATAAGTGATGCAGAGATGTCCCCTTGCGTCAGCCGGGAGTCTGAAACGGTGATTTAGAGCATTACCCTTCTGCTTCCGAGTAGTCTCTCTGGATTATCAATTTTACATAGGTTAATGCTGACAGCCTAAGAGCCACCAGGGCCTTGCTCAGGGAGCGTTTTGGCAGCAGGAAGAGGAGGAGGCGGTGGAAGAGGAGAGGCAAGGAGACTGGGAGTGAAATGTGGTGGATTGAAACATGCTGCAAGGAGAAAGGAGCCCCAGCACCTTGGGGTACATGGAAAGGGTAGCTGGATAGGGAAGGGATGCTAATAAGCAAATGGAAAAGAGAGGAAAGGGAAGGGAAGGGAAAGGAAGGGAACACCACAGATGTGCCTCGCTCGTCCCAGGGAGCAACACCCGCTCAGAGGTGTGAACAAGCAGCTAAGTGCTTGTTTCCTCACTAGTGCAGAGCTGGCAGCGCTCGGAGGCTGCTGGCACCTTGCTCAGACCCCGGCTCTGCTGTGGGGTGACCCAGTGCAGCCCCTTCTCCCCAGCACCCAGGACCATGGGATCTGCTACCCGGGTCCCAGCACGAGGAGACCGTGCGCTTGAAGGGCCTGAGCAAGACTGTGCTGAACAGGCAGGAGAACATCAAGGGGGAAACTAGAGCCACAGGCAGTGTGCAGCTAGGAGAAAATAATCAGAAAGTATTCTGGGAGCTACGTGGCAGGGATGAGATGAAAAACCAAAGCTTTGAGCAATTACTTCTTTGAAGACTTTATAGTTTGCATTCAGGAAGGCTGCCCAGACTGCTGCACGTGTGAGCAGGACACCAGGACAGCTCCGGCAAGGGTCCTACCTGTCCCCAGCCAGCAGTGCCTCCAGCAGCCCGGGGTCCTTAGAGCACCTTGGCCACCATGAGGCACCGGGACAAGAGCCTCTGTCCTCTCCTCGCAAGGCTTCAAAGCAGCACCTTCTACTTGCCTTTAGCGTGACATGAGACACGTACCCATGAGGATGCTCAACAGCTTCTGCACCCGGGAGTTCACTCCGACGATCCGGTAGAGCCCCTGCTCGTTGATCCCTGGGAGAAACAAGGAGTTCATTAGCAGCGTGTTGGAGGCCCTACTAACACTGCTTTCAGTTCTTTGGCCTCCCTAAAAGCAGCAATAACTAAAGTCTCTCACCAACTATGTACAAACACTCATCCTAGCTATTACAGAAGAGGGTAAAATTAGGTTTTGATGTCAGAGCTCTCACGTATTCCTTAAAAGTGCTGCCCTCATTTAGCTCAGGAATCAAAGACTCCAGGACACGTTCTTGCCACGCCACCCACGAGCGAGGGAGCACGCTGCACTTAGCACCAAGGGCAGCTTTGGAAAACGGCCCAGGTTGAGGTCTGAGCCTCCCTGAGTTCTCCAGGAGGGCCTAGAACAACAAGGCCTTGAACAAAATATTATTATTCTTGTAACGCTGCAAACGACACAAAGTCTAGACCTCTTTGCTACAGCCAACGACAGCCAGAGGACTTAACTGGTGACAGAAGCCTTCTGTCCCCCGGAGCACCTCTGAGTTAGGAATGCTGAATGCGGCAGCTCCAGCTCATTCCATTTCCCTAATAATTGTATTTGCCTTGTTTGCTTGCTGGTCTCATCTACTGCTTTGCTTTTTGCATTTATTTCTTTTTTCCCATATGGCTTTTAAACCATGACCTGGATGTTGCAGGAAGCTGTGAGCAGCATGAAAATCTCCCAACACTCTCATGTGGGAGGCAGCAGAAGCCCACAGTCACCGTGGCTCCCTGGCTCCGACAGCGGCTCCCGCAGTGCCGCAAGTTCCCCGCAGAGCACCCCACGCTAGACAGCCCCAGCATCCTACGGCATCTGTGGGCAGGAAGAAGCTGCCAGCAGAAGATCGCTGGCAGCAACGCGGGCAAGTCAGACCTTGCTCACCTGAAAGCTGCCTGCAGGGCCTCTCTTTTATCCCTTTGTGTAAGCACAGGTACCAGCTCCCGTCTGTATATGCATTATACCCATTGTCCTGGCAAGCAGCTCGGGGCAGCACGGACACGCGCTGCAGTGTTTATTATCCCACCAGAGAGGAAGAGCTCCGCACAGGCCTCGCACCAGGACACGCTCACACGGAGCACGCAGCCTCCTTCCTCGCTGCCTGCCGAAGCCCAGCGCACCATTTCCTGATTCAGCTGTCCCTGGTGTTTGTTGAACTGCTAGAGCCCGCGTCGTGCGGCCGGGGCCGTCCCAGCCGGGGCGCCGGCTCCGGGGGTCAACGCCACGCCGGCCAAAGGCACCGGCCGCCCTCGCTGCGCGCCGCGCCGCCTCCCCCAGGCAGCACCACCGGCGCAGGGCCCTACCTCTGGTTTCCACGGCGTGGATGCATTTCCTGATGATGCTGAAGCCGATGTTATCCAGCTGGGCCGCTGCGAGGGAAGAGCGAGAGTGGTGAGAAGGGTGAGCGCTCAACCCGCGGGCATCGCGTGTACACAGAGCCGCAGCGTGTGCCGAGCTGCAGCGTGTGCCAAGCTGCAGCATGCCGAGCTGCAGCGTGCGCCGAGCTGCAGCATGCTGAGCTGCAGCACGTGCCGAGCTGCAGCGTGCAGAGCTGCAGCGTGCAGAGCTGCTGTGTGCTGAGCTGCAGCACGTGCTGAGCTGCAGCATGCCGAGCTGCAGCACGTGACAAGCTGCAGCGTGCCGAGCTGCCGTGTGCCGAGCTGCAGCACGTGCCGAGCTGCCGTGTGCTGAGCTGCATCATGCCAAACTGCAGCATGCTGAGCTGCCGTGTGCTGAGCTGCAGTGCATGCCGAGCTGCCGTGTGCTGAGCTGCAGCATGCTGAGCTACCATGTGCTGAGCTGCAGTGCATGCCGAGCTGCAGCATGCCGATCCATGCCACAGTGTGCACCAAGCGATGCACAGGGCTGGGAGCAGGAGCCCAAGCGGGTGCTGGCGGCAGAACCTTGCCGCACGCTCCTTCGCACAGGGCTGGGCAGCAGGACCGACGGCCAGAGGTGTCCCGGCCATCTGCAGATTCAAGCCCACAGTTGGTCAAAATCTTAATTTTGGATCGGGGTGGGACAACCCAGAGAACACTGTGCTGAGCAGCGGATCCTGGGCTGTTTGGAGAAAGGAGACTCACCTACATGGCTGGCCGTGCAAATCCTTGAGCACCGCAGAAGCAGCCTGCTTGCTCTGAACACCAGATAAACCAGCTCAGCGCTCTCAGATCTGCACCCTGTAGCCACAGCAGTGCTGCTGCTGGAGAGTGGGCTGCAGCTCGACTAACCGAGACCAGGGCTCACTCCAGCTCTGCTCCGTGCTAGCCCTAACCTGACCTCTCGGTATCCCGGTACAGCATCACCCAGACCTATGCAGCGTTATCCCAGACTCTTCACTGGGCACTTTTAAGCACCAACTATTTCTGCTGCCTACAGGTTTCACCCCATTCCTTCCATTCCAAGCATGCTTGAGTTTGAGAAGGTGCCGCTCACACGTGGGCGTCCTTCACCGCTGGCTGCTCCGGCTGCCGAGCGCAGAACCGCAGCTCCGGCCGAGGCTTCGGATGCCACAGCCAGGGAGAAACAGGAGCGGCCTCTCCGGATGGAAAGGACTGAGCATAATCCTCGCAAGCAGATGAATAAGCCCTTCAACTCATTGCTGAGCTCTAGATCAGGAAAGGTCGGGGATTTATTTGCACTAATTATATCCAGAAATAATATCTGATCAAATATCCAAACTGCCTTTATTCATCCTTAAATTTAACTTTCAATGAGCATCATAAAAGCTTGATTTCCCTGCTCACACCAGCAGCTTCCATCTTGTTCATTTACCCAGCACCTCAGTGCAGCCACAGCACAGCCCAAGCCGATCTGGACCTGCCCTGATCCCCACGCTTGTCCCACGCAGCACAACGAGCCTGGCCCTGCACTAGAATGGTCCCCAGTTAGTGCCCGTGTTAACGTCCACGGCAAGGCAAGAGCAGCCCCAAAGGGACCGCGGCTGGCACCCGAGCAGAGGAAGGCGCCAGCGGTGCAAAGGTGCCGCACGGTGCCTGCCCTGCGGCCAGGCCGGGCACACACGTACTTGGCAGCCCCTCGTGCAAGCACGCTATTTCTACTGAGCTGGCCTCATTGTATTCTACTTTTGCCTGCTAGATTATTTCTGTTTAATCCATTAAATCCTTTGCTTTGTGCTGATATGGCATGGCAGAGTGTGGGTAAGGAGGAGAGGCGACCGAATCAGCTCTGCTTGGCCTTGGGCAACCTTGCCGGCTCCAGATGTGCGAGCATCGGTCACAGCAAGGTCAAATCTGGCTCCCTGCATGCTCCCTTATCCATCTTCGTGCAGCAGAATGGAGAGCCATGATTGCTATGAACTACCACAAAGGGTATTGTGCTATTAATAGCCAAAAAGAGAAGTGGAGAAATGAGGAGTTTAATCTTATTGCAAGTCTTGGGCTACCAGTGAGTTGCCAAGATGCTGGGAGTTAAGAGCCCTGGGCAAGGATCTTGGCCACCAAGTGAGACAGAGCAGGGAGACAAGAAACTCAAGGTCCATGAAGAGTTTATAAAAATAAAGACAGTTTTCCATGCGATCCTGAAGTAAATGGGGGATCAAGTGGGTATGGAGATGGAAACATGGTGAGGGGAAGGAGAACGGAGTTCATCTGTGCTTGTCCAAGCAACGTGCACGAGTGGCCCACAGGAGTCATTATCAGAGCAGGGCAATGCCCTCGGGGTGCTCACTCGTGCATCAAACTCATTAAGTGGCAGCCGTTTGCCCACAGTGCCGCCACTCCGCACCGCTTCCTCCCCGCTCCCAAAGAAGATTAAGATAAACCACCTTGCAGGCTGGTGGCCATCTGGCTGCACAGCAGGATGCAAAATCCAAAAGCTCTGTAAAATTAGATAGAGACCAAAAAGCCGGCCTTGCTCCAGCCCTTGGAGTCTCTTGCTGACTAATAGAAGTAAGAGCAGGAAGCAGAGTTCTAGGGGTTTGCAGGGTCAGGGACTGCATCCGGACTCATCTCAATTACGCTCATTGCGAGTCCTTATAGGAAGCTTCCATATCAAAGCCAGGGTGGCAGAAAGCCAGATGCAGAACCAGCCTCCCGTGCAGCGGTGCAGCTCACAGTTCGCTGCAGCCACGCTCTGACCGAGCACCAATGCATGCTCCATGCAGGAGCAGCACGGGTGCAGCTTGCAGCAGCCACGCTCTGACCGAGCACCAGCGCATGCTCTGTGCAGGAGCAGCATGGGTGCAGCTCACAGCTTGCTGCAGCCGCACTCTGACCGAGCACCAATGCATGCTCCATGCAGGAGCAGCACGGGTGCAGCTCGCTGCAGCCACACTCTGAACAAGCAGCAGCGCATGCTCTGTGCAGGAGCAGCACGGGAACACGCCGTTCCCAGGCCGCGCAGCAGGAGCGCTGTGCAAGCGACTTTCCTCGTGTGTTCCCGGCCCTTCCCAAAGGCTCCCCGCACGCTCGGGAGAGCCCGGCCGCAGCTGCCCAGTGCCCACGGCCCAGTGTGGCCGCGCTCCCGCGGGATACGGTCTGCATGGAAACAGATACTCACTGCCTTCGCTTTGGTTGTCCTTGTTCGAGTTGTAGACCTGGAAAACACAAGGAGAAGGTCTCGTGAAGCGCCTGCCTGCGCACGGAGCGGGAGGGCGCCCAGGGCAGCCCCGAGGCCACGCGCCGCACCGCTCAGCCCGGGCCGGCAGCACACGAGCGGCTGCGCACGCCGGGACACGGTGGACGCCGACGCCGAGGGGCAGCCGCCCGCTCCCCACCGAAGGCATCCCGACAGGGCGCGGGGGCAAGGAAAGACACCCACGGCCAGAGCCAGGGCAGGATTCAGCACCGCAACGGCTGCAGGCAGCGAGCGCCTTTACCTACAGGAACAGCATTTATACCCCGAAAACAAAACAAGGGAAAACAGGCAAGAAAATTAACCAGAGGCTTCTTTGCACTGGGTGTGGCCGAAAACCTGCTTTGTCCCAAGACACTTTTGTCCCAGTGGCAGCTCGCCCTCTGGGACTTGCTGGAGGGGACAGGGAACACAGGGAATGGCTGGTGGTGACTCCTCGCTCCCGAGTGGGACGCTCCACTGCAGCTCACAGGACACAAGACTCAATATCTAAGTGAACAGGCTGCGTATTTAAGGCGATGGTGTGCACCCCCGAGGTGGGAGAGGGCTGCGGGAGCTCCGGAGCCTTGTCTGCTGTCCCCTGCTGTCCCCAACCGAAAGGAGCTAGCCCCTGGCACAGGAACGAGCGGGGCGCCTGCGGAAGGAAACCTGCCTGCCTGCACAGCCGCTCTTCCCATTTGCCTAATTGAACCTATAATGGGGCTGTTAATCATCGGAGATCATCCTTTAAAAAAAAAAAAGGATGGGCAAGGAGCACCGTGTCTTTATGCCACGAACTGCAAGTCTGCAGCCACAGCCAGAGGAGATTTCAACAACGAGGTCTGCTATAAGACAAGGAGACTCTGTCATCCTACATCCATCTTATTAAGGATAAACCTTTCATCCCCTGCCAGAGTGTTAATCCATTAACACCACTCCCAACATCAAGGTTTTATCAAGTCCCACTTCTGCGACATCCTTCCATTTTCCAAGAAAAACGCTACTTTTAAAAGCGGGCCCTTTTCTTGCAATAGCCCAGGCCTTGCAAAGGGTCAGAAGAGCCTCCCAGCCCTGTGCGTGCCAGAGTCTGCATGTTGGGGTTTGTGTCCCCACAAAATAACAACAAAAAGAAGGACCTAATCTTTGCATCGCCAGGCAGGCCTGGAAGCAGTTCTAGCTAAAACAAGCAAACTACAGCAGCAAACTGCTCAGGGTGAGCAGCAGAGCGGTGCACAAACCACGCCGCCCATTTTACACAATTCATTAAGCAAAACAACAACAAATGAGGTTTTTGAATGTGAAAAGATTTGATAGTGCTGGCTACATTTTAAATAAGCCAACTTCGAAAAAAATCTAAGTTACTTCAATGACTTGGGGGAGATCTTCAGTTTTGCTATCATCTCAAAGAAAAGCTGGAACTGAACGGAGCCATATGTTAGCATGACAAAAAAGGGAGTGTGGTTATTAGATGTGTGTGTTTGCTTGCGCATAAGCATACGAACCATTTGTCTGTTGTTAAAACACTCTGGAGGAAACACATCTCAATCCAAAAGGCTTCTCATCTTCTCACCAAACACAGAGCTCCTCTCGCTTTCCGGCCTTATTCCGTGGAAAGGGCTAGGGAATGTGGCGGCTGGGAGTCCCGCCCCGCGCGATGCACCAGCACGGCCAAAGCAGCTTCTCTAGGAAGCTGCACAAGTCAACGGAGAAAAATACATAAGCCAAAAGCAAAGACATAACCTGAAAGCTAAACTTGCAGACCTTGATGCCTTCATGTCCTAAAAGCTTCTACTATAGATGGCCAAAAGCCCCAGACAAAATACCTGGTTCATTGGAAGCTCCTGCTCCACTTCCACAGCATCATTTCCATTTGGAGCATGAACCAAGGCTTTTGTGAAGCCTGGTTTAAAAAAAAAAAAAAGCCTGAGATTCATCTGTAAGTAAACCAGGAGTTTAAGTAAACAGCATCACAGAAATTCCAGATTTATGATTATTTTGAAGATTTCCTGCACAGTTAAATTAAAACACCCCTGGAGAACACTCGCACTGCATTCAATTATTGTCTCTTTATTTAAAACAACTTGACAAAGAAGAAAAAAACCAACTCTTCGGATAAAATCCTTCCCTGAAGCTGCACGAGGTTTTACAGGGATGCAGTTTCATGCACAGCTGGTACAGATGTGACAGGAACGCTGCCCAACCTGGGCAAGCAGAGCCGTCCCGCTGCAGCTGCAGGGTCCCTTCCCACCCCTGCTCTTCCCGATATTTGCAGCTCCCGCTGCAGAGCGGGCAGAGCAAAGCAGGCTGCAGCACGCACTGCCCGCTCAGACCGCACTGCTGCAACTACCACGTGCCGATGCCCGGCTGAGAAGCGCGGCTGGCAAACCCGAGCCAGCCACCACGCCGCCGCTCGCGCCGTGCCGCTCCATGGCACGGGCCACGAGGAGCAGGGCACCAAGGCCCGCGGCTGCTCCGCATCAGTGGGGAAGTTGGGGATAACAGAAAGAAAGGAGGAAGCACTGGGGCTTAGGCGGGGACTAGCAAAAGAAGACAGTGAGAAATTTTAGGTTAACTTCCTCGTCTCAGGGTTCACACCGGTTGGCCATACTGTCTATTAACCAGCTCCCTCCACGCAGCAGCAGCACGGGGGCATGCAAGCATTACAAAACATTTGATGTGCGACGTGGCTTGGCAAAGGAGATGCAAAAGGGCACAAAAGGAGCAGTCACCTTGGAGGTGACAGTGTGCAGCGCGGCTCCCCAGGCGTGTCCCGTCAGACCGTGGCACCAGGTCCTGCCCACGGGGCCGGGGACTAGAGCCCAGGGCTGCTTTGGGCAGGGGGTAGCAGGGATTTGCAGAAAGCTGTGACCATTAAGAGTATTGGCAGCCTAGTTTGCAGTTGCAAATGAGGGCTTTCCGTTTGAGGAGGAAAACCCCATTGCTGCCTCCTAGACCCTGTCTTGGACAGGAGGACTCGTCCTGGCCTCCTCTTCCGGTGCTGAGACTTACCCTTGAGCCCAGACTAAGTTCTGAGCGAAGCCTCTTCGGGTGCCCAGCGGGAGCAGCGGCTCTCAGAGTGGCAAGCAGGGAAATGCTGCAACATTATGCAATTTCCTTGTGATTCATATTCAGAAATCCTCAAAACAGCCACAAACGAGTTTTTCAACTTTCAGCTCAGAAGATGAACAAGCCAAAAGTGTATAAATAGAAACCATTAGCTGCCCTTGCGAGCGGCGGTGCGGCCAGCGTGCCAGCGCAGGGCAGGTGCCAGGGCACGGGCAGCGGCTGCGCTGCCCGCCCTGCCGCTCGCCGCTGCCCAAAGCAAAGCGGAATCGGAGGGGAAGGCGGCACAGGCAACAGGCTCCAGCCGCGCGGCTTTGCTAGGACCAGACCTAAGGCAAGGTGCTAGGAGAGCAAGGTACATCCTGGGGGCTTGATGCCAATATTGTGCCAAGAGTTGGGAGCCTCCACAGGGAAAAGGCTTGTGCGGGTTATCCTGAAAGCCAGGAGGAGAAACCTGCTCCAGGGACGTAGCTGCACGTGTGGGTGCTCAGAGGGCACCATAAAGACAATGTCCCCGGCTCACTTGGTACTTCGGTAGCGCACAAAAATCACCTCTGACGTCCTGCAGTGAAGAAACTGTGAGTGACAGTGAGTCTTGCTTGCCGATTACGGTAGCTCAGAAAGGATTTCAAGACAGCAAAACCTCAGTGAATTATTTAGCACGTCTTCAGTTTAAAAGGCAGTAACACATTACTTTGTTTCCGCTGCCAAACACTCCATTATTTCACCGCAATTCAAGAGGAAATAACAGAAAGTGATAAAATTACATTTCCCCGCTTATTTTAGCGGCAGGGGTGGCACGTTTACAGAGTGCCAGCAGCCTACGGAGGCACCTAACGGTCTCCCCAACCTGCGGCCAGACGCCGGGTCCCCCTCGTCCCTCTGCGACCCGCCAGCCCAAGCACTGCCCTGGAGAACACCCAGGACCTCTCCGACCTCCGCTCCGGGCAGAGAACCCCCGTCCTGGGGGGACTGGCACACCGGGACACACGTGCCCAGGGCTCCCATCCGCCCCTGCTCCCGCATGGAGCTTTGCAGGTGGCCGGGACCTGCGCTCCCTCTCTCCCCCTTCTCCCCTGCTCCCTCCGGGGGTGCAGAGCTCACGTGCTGGGAGCCCAGCTCCATTAAATAAAGAGGAGAGAGAAAAGAAGGGAAAAGGCTCCTTGCACGCCCAGCTCTGCCATGGCTCGGCCTGGGCACAAGCGCACGGCGCTCGCAGGCGCCCCGGGCTGCCGGCCAGCGCGGGCAGTGCTGAGCTCAGCGCCGTTATGTAACCCTGGCGCTGCCCACCCGGCGCTGCCCACCCGGCGCTGCGGCGGCCCCGGCGTCACCCCCGCGCGCTGGCATGCCGGCGGGTGCAGCGCTCCCAGCAGCAAGGCGAGCGCAGCGTGCAGGCGGCGCTCAGCGCCAGGCTCGGCACAGCGCAGCTAAAGGGCGGCCACTTCGGAAAAATGCATTTTTGGAATAACTGGCACGCTTGAGGCTCCGCAGAGCGGCCCTCGTGAGCAATGCCAGTGGAGCGCGTGTGGCTGGGTCACTCAAGTGATGGAGAAAAAGCAGAAACTTCACCTTAAACTTTGCTGTTTCCTGCAGGTTTCGGTTCCCAGCGCTCGCAAAAATGGGCCTGCAGGCAGGGGGAAGCGGGAGCAGCGGCGGGAGGCTACGACAGCAAAGCAACAGGCACACGGTGTGTGACCCATCACCCCCAGAGCCCTCCTGCTTCATCACCCTGTCCCCTGGGAGCAGGACCCCAAGCCAGGCAGACTTCTTGGTGCAGCCTGGACGCCACCGTTGCAGCAGGCAAAGGCACAGACAGGAGGTGCAAGATGCAGCACCCCAGCACGGAGCAGGCAGGAGACCTCCAGGAGCCTGGAAGGCCAAACTGAAAGGATAAAACGTCCCCCGTGCCGCCGCCGGGCCAGCCGGGACGCCCCTACCCCTCGCAGCTGCCTGATGGAAGCCCTTCAAGTTAATTTATCCTTTGAACGAGCCCGAACGACAAGAATGTCGAGGCTGAAAGCACTGGATCGAGTTCAAAAGACATCATTTCCACTGGGAAATTAATCTCTCACCATTTGGTATAATTAGACAAGGCAAATGAAAAACAATTTTGGAGCGAGTTCCCAGCAGCAATACGTGGGGCGGGGGCGGCTGCAGGAACGTGCTCGCTCTGCTCCGCACGTTCCTGGGCGAGCAGGCCGGATGCGGCCCCGCGCCCACCTGGGGGACGGCGTCACCGGACACATCCCCGACAATCCTATGGGATGTGGCTCCAGGGCAGACAGGAATTGGTTCTGGGTGGTTATCAGGGACATGGGGGACGAGACAATCCCCAAGAAGCAGAGCTCCCAGAAGTCCCGGTCTGGAGAAAGCACTCGAGCCGGCGTTTGCTTTTCCTAGGGCCCGTCTCACTTTGGAAACTGGGAATTTGCTTCCAGAGCTACTGGTTTTACACAATTCCCAAATTACACTCGAGGCAAATGCCCAAGGGAAGGGAAGCGAAGCCCTGGTGCAGGATAAGGCCTATCGCGGCGCCCCGGGGCAGTGCTGCTGCTGGAGGCACCAGTGCCACGAGCGGGCTGGTCTCAGCTTGCCCTCTAGTGGCGCGCGGCCCCGTGGCAGCTCCGCCGCGCGCCCGGAGAAGCCGCCGGCCGCGGTGCCCGCGCTTGGTGGTCACTGCTGCGCTGGTAGCACGGGAGCCGCCACCGGCTGGGCAGCATCTGCCTCCCCGTGCCCCGGGTGTCCCTGCTGGAGCAGGGGGTTGGACTGGATGAGCTCTAGAGTCCCTTCCAACCTCAACCGCTCCGGGATTCTGTGGGTAGCAGTGAGCACGGTCACAAAGGGAAGGCCGGAGGGCTCCATCGTCTCCCCAGCAGCCCAAGCACCATCCAACGCGGCTCTCCCGTGAGCCGGCTCCAACTGCTCCGGAGCCGGCGGGAGAGCCCAGTCCTGGCACTGGCACCGCCTCCTCCGGACCATGGGGTTCTGGCACCCGTGGGACACGAGGGACCCATCCTGCCCTTCGGATGCTGTGTCCAGCTTCACTGCACTGGGAACCGGAGTCCCACAGGGAGGCATTGTGGCCTCTACAGAGACCTGCTCCGGAGCGCGGCCACGTGAACGGTGCCGCGGTGACACGAGGGGAGCGGCGGTCACACGAGGGGAGCCACGGCCACGTGAACGGTGCCACGGTGACACGAGGGGAACATCGGCCACGTGAAGCAAGTGCCCCAGAGCAGCGCTCCGAGGGCGCCCGTGCGCTCCCTGCGCCCGCACGCGGGACGCTGCCCTCACCCTCCACCACGAACTGCCCCGTCTACAGGGGAGGATAGCCGGAGCTCCTCCGAGCACACACACGGGAAAAGCCCTGGAACGGCCTGCGCGGCTTCGGCAATGCCAGAGCAGCACAGGAACGCCGCGGCTCCTGCCGAGCGAGCCGGGAGCGGTGCACCGGTCACACCGAATCCGCGCCGCTCGGCGACCCCGGCCCCCGCTCGGCGATTCCCAGCGCCGGGAAGCAGCCCCGCACCGTCCTGCCCCATCCTTGGCCGCGTTTTCCCTGCAGCACGGCACAGGCAGCAGCGTGTTTGTGCTGGCTCGGCCTCCCCTTCCTCCGCACCTCGGAGCGATCCAGGCGCAGCAGATACAGTATTACCTCAAATATTTAACCAAGGGATTAAGGCGCTCGCTTGGCAGCCGCCGCGAGCTGCCCCACGGACAGGGTTCTCGGGGCGGCTGGCAGGCTCCGCGCGCCGCCCCGGGCCAGGGAGGGCCCTGCGCGCCGCCGGCCGCGCGCGCTGCTCACCGGCTCCCGGCCGTCCATCGCCTCCATCCAAAGGCGCCGGTCCTCCTCGGAGAGCGCCTGCATCGTGATCACGCCCGGCCTGCGGAGAGAAAGGGCAGCGCGTCAGGGAGAACGGGAGCGGCGAGGACGAGGCCCCGGCGCGGGACAGCGGGACAGCCCAGCGGGACGACGGCCGCGCTCCCGGCCCGGCCGCAGCCCAGGTGCCTCCGTGTCGGGCCTCAGCGGCATTCCCGCCGCGGGAGGGACGTGCTGCTCGCGCACAGCCCGGCACGGGCTTCTGCTTCAGCCATGGCCAGACGGCCCAGGGAGCAGCTGGGCTGGAGCCTCTGCCTCGGCTGCTCCCTCTGGCTTTTCCGTTTCCCTCCAAGGCCTTTCCAGGCGCGTTGGCAGCGCAGGGATGGCCAGAGCAGCCCAGGGCCGTGGCACGGCTGGACAGGCTCAGCAGGGCTCTCTGCGCAGCCCTATGTGTGGCTTCTCGCCCGTGCAAGGGGCTCGAGCAAGGACCTTCCCACACCACTCTTCCCATCCCGGCAGAGCCCAAGGAAGTCGGGAAAAGCAGCAGATCCCCATGTGGAGGGTAGCGGCCCACGGGGCCAGCCGGCGTCCCGCAGAGCAGGCAGCTCCCGCTGCGGCGCCCTGGCCCTGCCGTCCCGCTCCTGAGCGAGACAAGGCTCGCGGGGGCTCCCGCTGCGGGTCTGACCCGCTCCTACCGCCCGCACGGTCCCTACGAGCAGGGAAGGCGCCGCAGGGCGCGTCCGGGGCAGCTCTCACCTCGCACCAGCGGCAGCGCGCGCCAGAGCTCCCAACAAGCTCGTGTCCAAGCAAACCAGACATAATGCAGCTGATCTCCGCTAATCCCATCGGTGAGTCAGTCAATACTCACCAGCTTAGTGGTTTGGAAGTTTACTCATTTCAAAGGGAAGAGGAAACCACTTAACCATCACCCTTTCGAGGAAGAAAACGCGCGGCATCCAATGCCAGGCGCTTGGGAGACACCGAGCGAGGCTCCCCGTGGCGCGGGGACACAGCGGGACGGAAGGGACAGCGGTGCCCAAGGAAGCTCCGGAGGACTGCGGCAACCGGGCAGCTTTTCCCGGCAGATCGGACACCCCGCGGTGCTCTTAGTGAGCTAGAGCTTCACCACAGGTTCAAGGAACTGTTCCCCTAGGGAACAGGTGTTCCTGGCTGGACAGCACTGGGAAGGCCTTGGATATGCAAGAGTGAAATACGGGAATGTGCAAGCCCAGAACCAGCCCCCAGGACCCCAACGTCCCTCCTGTGGAGCCGCCACCAAGACCCGGCTGTGTCTTGTGCTGCGGGCACCGAAACGCCTCTGCCTTGTCCCGGGAGGCTCCGAAGAGACAAGCACGGGAAATTTTGCCATCGGGAGGAAAGGATCGTGAAGGGAAGGGACGTGCAGGCGCAGGCCAGGGCACAGCACGGCAAATGAGGTGCGAGAACGCGACTTTTCAACATTTTCCAATCTGAAAATTAAAGGGATTTTTCCATACAAGACCACACAGGAAATTTGAATTTTCTTAATATGTCAACTTCTGTGAACGACAGGCTGTGTTTCCGAGGCTATGACTAAGCACACCGAGAAAATGAAAAGGTCTGACGGCTTTTTCTGCTTCCAGAAAAACAAACAAACACCAAAGGCAATAGAAGCAGATAAGAGCTCTCAACTCCTGCAGCCCTTATCACACCCAGATGATCTAAACTGCTGAAAGAAAACAGCAGAGCGGATGAATAAGAGAGTCCTGAAGGGCAAGCAGGGCCCGTGCACGGCCATGGAGGAGGAGAGCAGCGGGGAAGGAGGCTTCGTTCCCCATTTGGAGCCTCCCTTGTCCCTCACACGGAGCCAGGCTGGGTCTCCTTGGTGGCCCGAGGAGCCGGGAGCGCCGGTTCCGCGCGCGGGGCCGCTCCGACGGGCGCTGCCGGAGCCGCGGCTGCAGCCGCGAACCCCCCGCCAGTCCCTCTGCTTGAAAGGTCACTGGAAACGCGACACCGGCGGGGAACAGGTACACGTGGAACAGGTACACGCTGTCTTGCACGCGACGGGATGGCCGAGGCGGCGCCGCAGCTCCCGCCGGCAGCGCCGGCCTCGACGAGGACCTTCCTCCCATACCCGCAGCGTCGGGCCGGAGCAGAGGGGGATCCGGCACCCGTGGGGCTCGTGCCCGGGGCAGGGCCGGCACACGTGGCTGCTGCGAGCGCTTGGGACGAGCGCAGCACGGCCGACCTAACACGACACCGGTGACCGGGCTCGAGGAGGGCACTGCCGACGCTCCTGCGGCCAGCACAGAAACACTGCTCTCCAGACACCTTTACTGCCTTCACGGTGGCCAAGGGAACAAACCCGAAGATCCTGAACACCTCCAATTTCCACAGAAGCCAGCTGGCCTCAGAGGCGCTCGGCTGGTGGCCCGGAGCAGCATCCCGCAGCAACCCGTGCGACCCGTTGCCGTCAGCTACGTGAAGTCCTCCTCGTCCTGCAGCCTGCTTGCTACCACGCTCACCATCCTACCCAGGGACCTTGCTTATGGGACTGATTTGATGTGCAGAGACTACAAATAAGCTCAGTTGAAAAAAAGAGCATTAACTGTAAACTGCTCCATCCGTCAGACTAGTTGTATCTCAGCTGGAGATTAGCAAACTGTGCCAGGGGCTGATTTTGCTATAAAAATATATAGCACTTTCCGAACCAAGTGTTAAGATACCCTTCCCTTGCCACGGGGAGGATCAGCACGGCTTGCAAACACGCTGTTAGGAATTCCGTAGCCCCCACGAGCACGTGCATCCCGGCTCGGCAGCCTCCAGCACGGGCATGTCGGAGTCAGCCCGGAGGAAAGGGCAGCAAAGCTCCAACTACAGAGCAGGCTCAAGGCTTTCACCCCCACAGCGCTGACTTGTTTTTACGGGAGAAAAGCCAGATTTTTCCTTGCCCTCTCTCCTTTCATTCGGCTGGCAAGGGTTGCTCCCTGGAGAGGGTGCAAGGGTGCCCACGCTGAGCACCCCACGCCGTGCACACCCCACGCTGAGCACACACTGCCACCCGAGTGCACGGCCACCAGCCTGCTCGTGTGCAGGGCCGGGAGGGCCACCACTGCCACCGCCTGGCTGCGGCGCACACTGCTCGTGTCCCCTGTGTCCCGTGTCCCTCACGTGGCTCTGCGGGTCTGCGGGAAGGGACAGTCCCGTGTAAGTGTTCCCAGCAAGCAAGCTGTGTTAGCAAAAATCCTTGCACCCTAAAGCCACTTCCACGCTAGCTGGGGGAGAGGCAGCGCCAGGGCACCTCAGGGCAGCATCGTCCCAGGCCACCATGCGCCCACAGGGCATCTCCCCAGCACAGGGCTCTCCTGGTGACACTAATCTTTGCCTTCAAGTTGCATAGGGAAAGAAAGGAGCAGGTTGTTGCAAGCCAAAGCAGAGCACATGTGTGGAGCAGACGACCCTCCTGGGGGCTGTTTGCTTAATCACGCCCAGGCTTCCTCCATGGGGCTCAAAACAAGACAGGAGAGTTTCTAACTCCTCTGCTGCTGGAGGCAACCACAGACACGGGCACCCGGGGCCTGCAGCCCCTGGGAAGGAGCCGCAAGTGCCACTTCCCTTGTCCCCGTCCACGGCACAGTGCCACAGCTGGCGCCTGCCTCAAAGCCAGGCTTGTTTGGACACACGCTCGAGCTGCAGAGAGGCCGTATCGGCGCCAAGACACATGCAGAGCCCTTTCCACGCCCATGTACCTGACGTGGTCAGAGTCTGCAAAAGTGCTAAAATGCTATGGAAGTGAGAGAGACTTGAGTAAACTCAGCACCTTGTAAAACACAGCTCTTGCTCAGTGTACGAGAGCACCTGGCTGGAGGCCCCGGGAGAAGTTCACGGCCACGGAGCGCTGCTTTGCTGCAAGGCAACCCCGCTGGGATTGCAGGAGAGCGCTCCGGGAAAGCAGCTCAGCGCGGTGGCCTCGGCACCAGGGTGCACAAGGAGCAGGCAGGAAGGACGTGTGCCCCGAGCCGCGGCACCCCGTCCACTCACCGGTCAACTGCCTCCACGTCAAAGCAAAATCTCTTCTCAATTGAGTCGGTTTTCCGTCGCGTGCAGGATTTGAGGGTCACGGCTTCGTCTTCTCCCTGAGAAGACACAAAATTTTACCCTGGGTTGAGAACATTCAATCCTGTGTCCTCCTCTGCCCGCAGCACGCTCGCCAGCCGCAAGGTCAGCCCCGAGGAGAGCTCTGGCAGCCTCAGCAAATCCCCACCCGTGAGCTGCACACGTTCATATATCTGGAATGAGGACTTGTCCTTTCACCCTTGCAGGGTGGCTTTCATGCCCAAGAACCCTTCTTTCTGAATGCGCACAATAACATGATCAAATTGCATGCATCCCACAAGCCACGCTTCAGGCTGCCAGGGAGTGCTGGATCACAATTTTGGGGCAAGTTCAGCTTTATTTTCCAGTGCTTGCATTGTATCATAGATCTAGCTGTCAATTTGCACTCCAGAGCTGGCTGCATTTTTGGCATCGCTCTGTACACAAACAGAGCAAACACGTCTTGAAGTGTTTATGACACAACAAGGCAACGGCAGAGCGCAGCTGCCACCCAGGCACCCATGCCCACGTTACACCGGGTTCCACGCGCGGCGCAGGGCTGTGCCCGTGCCGGCGCACACCGCAGTGCTCCGCTCACCCTGCGAGCACCGGCTGCAATTTTAAAACTCCTCCGATGACTCACTGGAAAATAAATTTCTGAAGCAGTTCCTGGAGAGGGCCAATCTCTGCGCTTGCCATGCTGCTCACAAGGACACCTTGGCTGGCCACCATTCCCTGACATCACTGCTTCCCTAGAAGTGTGCAAGGGATCCAAACGGGTCTGGAGCAGCTCTGGGGATGCTCCGCAAGGCTCTCTGCAGGGCAGGGCTACCTGCGCCTGCCCACGGGCCCTGGAGCGCAGGGCGGCCACACCGGAGCCCCGCTCTCCTCCGGCATTCGAGGAACGCCACTGTTTCAGCCAACTAATATCCGGCTGCAGCCGCAGCCCAAGGTGCTTTTGGAAGCGGCTGATAATGCGGAGCCCTCCGTGGGTCCATCTGCATTGCGTGCCACTTCCCGCTCCAGGGATGCCCGGACACCCGGGGCTTCAGGAGGCCCCAGCTCCCACGGCTGCAGATGCACCGGAGCAGCAACCACCAGCACGGGGTAATTCCGTGCAGCCAGCCCGGGGCCGGGGAGCCCCCATGAAATGCACTGCAGCAACCCACACTTGGGGGGCGGGGGCATTGCACAGCTCAGTTATAACGAGGCACGGGAGCGTAAAATAGCACCACGTCCCCAGGGCGCTGCTCGCTCACGGATATCAGCTCTGCTCGCAGGAGAGCTGCTGCTTCCCAGGGAATTTTGCTCCTTGCAAGGCACAGAGCTCCCTCCTCGTGTGCTGCTCACTCTGCCTGGAATGATTTTGACCCTGTCCACTTGCGTTTTTGTCACCTTGCTACAAACGGTTTCAAACGGTTGAGCTCAACAGAGAGAGGAGGGGGGTCACTAGTGACTCTGCATTGGGGGGAATCGCTCCCCGGGCCTGAAAGCAGGATCCTCCGGGCAGGACAGGATGGACACCCCGGGGACCTCTCCTGTGCGCAGCCACGGGCAGTCCTGCTGCATTACCCCACTCACCCCTTTTCCTCCAGATTTCTGGTCAAACGGTACCATCGTTATCCTCTTCGATTCCCTCTGGTACGTACAATAGTGCTTCACCCAGGAGGTCCCGAAGTGACCTGCAAAGCAAATGAATTTTTTACTCCCAGAAATAGCACAGCTTTAGTGCATTTCCATTAATAACCTGCACATAGCAATTACTTAACATAACAGATTACCATCCCTACGGCTCGTGCTGTGCTTTACAGGCAGAAAACCATTCTTATCCCCATTTGATCAGGGGAAGCTGAAGGAGAGTTTATCAGTCACTGCTGCTGACTCACAAGGAGAATTTGTCTCCCAGTTTCATATCTTAATATCCCACTCATTGCACCGAACTCTCTTGCAGAGATGTTGTTGTTTGCTAAATGAGTCTGCATCTCCTGCCTTCCACAATCCCATGAGCTCCGTGTTTCCCAGGGGCCTCCAACCGGGCGCCCAGGAATGGAGCGCGAGACGCACTGGCACCAGCACCTACGTTTCTCCTGCACGTAGAGGTAACCCTCCATGGTGTACGGGCTGATGTTCTTGTGCTCGTGGGGATTCTCCTTCATCTTCTTCATCAATGATTCAACCTCCGACCTTGTTCCCTCAAAACGATTTCTGGTCTGCAAGTTAACACAGGCACATGTTACCCTGCAGCAGCCACGGCCAGCGCAGAATCAAACACACTAAAGAGCAAGTTGAGAAATTACTCTCCTATCTTGTGGTTTTCCACTCTGCAAGTCAAGACAACTTCAATAAATTCTGCAGCTTTCCATGAAAAGAAAAAAAAAAAAAAAAAAAAAGGCAACACCATTCCTTCCTGAGCCTCAAACATTTGCACTGTAGTGCAAATTCAAGCTCACACAAAAGGCAGCATTAAAACAATTGCATGAATTTCCACCCAGTGTTTTCCACTCAGCCAGCACCGAGACCCCAGGGCAGCCCCAGCTCCTGCCACGGGACGAGCACTGGCACGGACGCGATGCTGCCGCAGCCGCCCACGCTGCCGCCCTGCCCGGCTGCGGGGCCCGGCAGCCACACGCGTCTCAGCCACCCTGCGACCCGGCCAGCAAGAAATGGGGCCCTTCCTAAGGGAACCAGCGCCCTGCCGCACTCGCCAAGTGCTCTGCAACTCTCCCTGAAGCTCTGGGGCTCCCGGGACGCCGGGCCAGCTGCTCCCGCAAACGGCTGCAGCTCTGCATTCGGAGCACCATATGGAATAGATCGTCATTTAGGCTGCCTGCACGATGTAGCATTATTTACCAAAAGGAATATTGCTTTCAATTACTGTCAAACCTCCTGGCTGATGGCGTACCATAAAATCTTAATTAAAACGGAACAAAAAAAGCGTGGGTTTGCTCTGCGAGGCCGGCGCGGCCAGGCTCGCCGCCCCCTGCCCTTACGTTCTGGATGCTGATGGTCAGCTCCGTCTTGAAATCGCTGAAGTCCTTGGCGAGCTCGTAGCCGTGGTGGTAGAAGGTGAAGAGCCCCTGCAGAAAGGCCAGCAGCTGCAGGGGAAGAGGGACAGAGATGCTCAGTGGGGACCCGCAGCAGCTCCCCAAGGTGCCCTGCTGAGGGGCGACGTGTGCCCTGCACCCGGGGCATGCACAGCCCCACCAAGCCCTGCCACCCCCTGCTCCCACCCAGCAGCCCCCCGAGCTCACAAGAAACCCGCTTGGAACCATCTCGTATTAATAAATACATAATGCTCATTAAATAATAAATGCATAATGCACGTTAAGTAATAAATATATAATGCACTTTAAATAATAAATACATAACATACAGCAAGCCTTCCCTGCCCTGCCTAACTTTCTTCCCTCCTGGTGTTATTTGAGCACTTGCTTCTCCAAGAGCAGGTCGAGGCTGGGCATCAGACCCAAACTCCTGCTTTCTTAACCTCACTTTATTCTTCACTTAAAAGGAACTACTTTTTGCAAACAGCAGAGAAGATTGGACATTTCCCAGAGGAACTTTTAAAGACCTAGCACCTTTTCTGCTTGTCTTTGCTGCAGTGTGGCCACAGGCACTCAGTGCCACCCCAGCAGCAGGCCAAGGAGCTGTGCCCACCTGTAGGGCCACCATGCACGGGTGCCACCAGCACTGTCCTGCCCTCGTCCCTCCAGTAAAGGGACAACATCTCCCATTGTTCCCAACAAGCAGCCAGGAAAGCAGCACGCCCAAAAGGAAGGTTTTGCAGGCACAAGGCGCTTGAATGGCCACTTACAGGCTCCACGAACTCAAACATCTTCCTCTCTTGCACCTCTTGCACCTTGAAGACGTACTCGAGGGAGACTTCGTAAAAATGCTGCCGAACCAGGTCGACCTGGCTGTCTGCCTGCAAGGGATTAAAGAGGAAACACAAAATCAGCCCTGCCGCCGAACATTTGGCTTCAAGATTAGAGGACATCTGGGTCTAATGGGAATGAGCCTGCGCTGAATGCAAATTCAGCTTCAGACACCGGTGCAGCGCTGGGCAGATGGCATGGTGAATAAACACAGTCCTGATTCACATGAACAGCCTCTTTCTTCAGTTAAAAAAAAAAAAAGTTGGTGTCTCTTATGTTCTCACCTCCTTGACAGCTGTGTAGAAAAATCAGCACTAGAAGCAAGACATAGGAGAAGTCTCTACATATGTGACAACACGAAACAATTCTCCATTTTCTGGCGAGCACCGCCAAGGGGTTTCCAGGAATGCCCCATGTTTGAACCGGGTGCTGTGGATGCCACCAAGGGCTGTGCCTCAACCAGGGCGCACGGAAAGGGCCCCGCGGCTCCGCGCTGCGAGCGGGGACGGAGCACAGGAGCCACCTGGCTGCGCTCCCGTGTCATGGAATTCTGCAGCTTCCGCAGGTGAAGAGGCTTTGTGCAGCCTCTCCCGGAGCTGCGATGCAAGGAAAGCCAGGCTGGGTGAGCTGCGATGCTCCTGGGCTTGATACTGGTAAGCGCACTGTTAGTCTAAGATAACCTCTGCAAAGCGACTGAGCCGTACTTCTAGAGGTGGTAAATTCCTCTATCCTACTGAGGATTCAGGTGTATTTAACACCTAATTCTCGGTCCCCGAGTGCTATTATTATTATTGTTATTGCTGTTTTGCCAACAGGTAAAACAGCAGCTCTGTGGCAGAAGACAAATCCTGCCTTCTGTGGGCACCCCAGCTGCGGTGTGGGCGGCTGCGCGGGACGCTGAGCGAGGCCGAGGGGCAGGCTCGTCCCGCCGGAGCCGGGCAGCCTCTGCCCGCCTGCTCTGCGCACGCTGCTGCCAAAGATCCACCTCCCTTCCCCGGGACTCATTCCCGCTTTCTCCGTGACGGAGCCGTGAAACAGTGCATTTTCACCATGACCTGCCATCAGCACTTGTACTGTGTCTCCACGGTGCAGAGCCTGAGATATTTAGCAAACTGAGCTCTGAAAAGGAGAAAATATGATGCAATAAAGTGGCTTTGCCAGCAGTTAAATGGTAAATTAGACTCAGTGCATTATTTAATCGGTCAACAGCCAAAGCAGCAGAGAATTCCCAGGGTTTTCCTTCTCCTTTTGCTCCAGCAGTCGCACATGTGGCCACCAGCATCCTGCAGCTGTGGGCAGCAGGAGTGCAGGAAATATAAAACACCAGATCTCCCAGACCCAAACCCGTCTCCTGGGGTGTCAGGGTGTCTAACAGCGCTCACACTGCTAGGAAGTGCCTGGCGTCGTTCTCTCGTTGGCGGTATCATCCTGTCCAGGGCACATTTGCTGCTCTGCAAAGCCAAAGTCACCAGGACCTCCTTTCCAGCGCCGCAGGGAAAACATCGGAATGTGGGCATGGGAATGGGAGCCGTGGCCGTGCCGGCAGTGCCGGCAGATGGCACCAGCCGCCAGCGCAGCCGCGGGACACGGCGCAGACCTCACCCCGTCCTGCACCACGCTAGCAGCAACCGAGGATTTGGCCACAGAGGCAGCTGCTCTCTAGGCACCGAAACCTGTTATCCCAGTGGCCAAATCCCTGCCTGTTCCCACCCTGTCCCTCCAAAGCGGCTTGGGGACCTACCAGCTGTACCCTTAAGAGAAGGCCGTGCAGGATGGGGGACCCCAGAGCCATGAGAGGTGCCTATGACGCGAGGGCCGCCCCAGCACGAGCATCAGACCCAGGAGCGGGAGGCTCCCGGGGCAGGTTACAGCCTGAGGGCTCTTCCAGGACGGCCCAAGGCAGCACAGCCCCTTCCAGCGAAGGAAACGGAGGCTGCCCTGACTCATCGTGGCATGGGAGGCCTGCAGCAGAACCACTTCCTTTTGCTACCTCCTTCAATTAGGAACTCTCCGTCCTTCCTTTTTGATTGCCCTCCCTTTGCGGATCTCTCTGATTTACTCACCAAAACAAGCTGTCCCTTGTGACAACAACATGAGGGTAAAACACTGCAGCCAGAATGGGGACAAAAAATACACTCAGGAAAAATACAGCAGTGAGCTGCAGAATACATTCCGAGAGATGTCAGCATCAGCTACTGCAGGACACGGAAACCGAGGTGGTCTCACCTCCTGGAGCTGGGACTCTTTCTTCTTCGAAGACAAGTTTAAATGCTTTTCCAGGACACCACAATACTTCTCAGTCTCCTTGTCGTATTTCTTTTTGGCATCCTACAAAACCAAACAAAGGGTTTTACTGCACATACAGCAGTGCTGCTGCCAGAGGCTGCAGTGGCATCAGAGCTGCATCACGCAGGGCTTGCGAGCCCCAGGCACGGGCTAACCCCACCTGCAAAGCCTGTGCTGGACAGGGCAAAACCAGGGGGCACTGGGCAGACACAGGAAAAGAACAAAGGATTTTACAGCAAAAGGACAATGAGAAAATTGATTTCACTACCAAAGTCCAAGACTTGCGAGAGTTTCCTCTCTGCCACCAAGACCCAAAGCTCATTGATGCTTCCAGTTCCAGTGCTCACCCAAAAATAACTCAGCGAGGAAGATGTGATGATTTTCTCATTAGCTGGGTAGCAAACAAGCTGCTCATCCCACCCCTGTGCCAAACCTAGCGGCAGCTCCTCCAGGTGCTGCCCAGGATGGCAATTTGGTTAGTGGTGCCAGGAGGGTCAAGGGAGGACATCAACCTTCATGCTGCTCCTCCGCCTCCTGGGACTCACGTGGGATGGCAGAAAACAGACCAGGGGCTTTTCTCAGGCAACTAGGAACTCGATTGTGAAATCGTTAATTCGGCCTTCGAGGTTTGGAGGGTAGAAAAGGTTTGCTCAGGTTGGCATGTGATTTTCAGTCCTCAGCTCATGTCTGTGTGTCACTTGGCAATGAGCAAACTGGGAATACCGAGGGGCTTCAGCGCAAGCCGGAATCGCCCCATCCCTGCGTCCCGCTCTTCACCCCTGGGTGCGGGGACCAGCTCAGACCTGTCCCTGTCCCCAGAAGCTCCCATGGATTTATCCGCTTCCCAGGCAAGCGGCTTCCATTGGGAGCGGGCACGGAGCATCCCGGAGGATGTGGCAACTCGCCCCAAGAGCCACCTACCTTAGCGGCGCCGATCTGCTCCTTGCGGAACTTCTCCAGCGGCGTGATGAGCACCTCGCTGGCGTTCTCGATCTGCGGCGACACCGGCACCCGTCACGGGCTGCTCTGCTCCGGCGGGGACCCCCGCGCCGCGCTGGGACCCCCGCGCCGCCCGGCACCGCCCGGCCCGCTCCCGCCTCCCGCGCACGCGGCAGAGCCACCCAGCGCCCATACCAGCCGTACCATGCGCATCCGCTCGTCTTCCAGGTTTCGGAGCACCGTGGCAAACTCCTGGAGCGATTTGGCTGAAAGGGACACAGCAACACGATCAGTTTTTAACGCTTCCTTTTTGTTGAACTCCTATCCTGGAAGTCGTCATAGCAACACATCCCTGGTGACGGCCGCCGCGCCGGGAAGGCCAGAGCATCCGCGCAGATCGGATCGCGCTGCAGACACGTGGCACGGCCCGGCCTCTGCTAGGAGGACAGCGGTCGCAAGCAAGCAAACCTGCCTCCTCCCGGGTGGGCTGGCGAGGGATGCGCACACACAGCAGGAACAGGAGAGCCCTGGCTGCTCGGAAGCACCGCAGCACATGCAGACAACCCCGGAGCCTGATTTTTCCCTGCCCTGCATTCGGAACGCAGTGCCCAGGCCTAAGGCTGCTGGATCCGTGCAGTAAGACGAGTTGTCGTGCAGCTCCCACACAGCGGCAGGGCAGGTTTCTATCCTCCATCCTCGCCCCTGGAGAGGTTTGCAGCTACCTATAAAAGGTGTCGGTAGCGGAGCTGCCCCAGCCCCACGTTCCCAGCTCCGGAGTGGACGGCACCTTGGCCCAAACAGTGCTCTGCCCCCGGGCTGACCAGCCGCGCAGCCGAGCCCCGGCCTCAGCCGGGCTCAGCACACAAGTGACAGCCACCTTCCAGCCCCATGAGAGGCCTTGGATGAGAAACCATTTTTGCCAAGAGACCAATACAAACCAATAAGCAAAGCATTTGCACAGGATGCTCTACAAGCCCAGCTTGTGCAGAAGTACAGAACCAAGTGGGAGAGGTTGCTGCTCTGAACCCAGAAACACTGCACCCGCCGCTGGTGGGGAGGTGCTCACGGCCTGGAGAGCACCGTGGGCTCCTGACGGCTCGTTCTGTAGATGGTGAGTGTCTGACACGGCCCTTTCCCGACCACGGCCCAGCTCTTAGGGCCCCAGCTGTGTCCCTCCAGATCCCAGTCCCTGGCAGTACATTCAGCTGTGGCTGCAGCTCCAGATCACTGCTCTCAGACGGGAAAGGGCAAAGATAATCTAGATGGTTTCTGATGCAGACAATCCTCTTCCTTGCTTATTTGACAGGACTAGATCCTGTGTGAAGGTTTACCAACGTTCAATTAAGAGGCACTGACATTAACTCCCTGGGCCTCCGGACACCCACGCAGCGTGGGCTCCGAGCAGCCCGTGGCTCCGGAGCACAGCCCCGTGCCCGCCGCCCCGCGCCTACCTATGCAGATCTCGTCGTCCGTCTCCGCGTCGCCTATGCAGCGGAACTTGAATTCATTGAGGGAATCCGCAAACTTCCGCTTGGCTGCAGACAGGTCTGTCAAGGAAAGCAGAGGCAGGGGTGAGAGAGGGCCAGGGGCATCGGCCGAGCTGGCAAAGCCCCGGAGGGATCCGCTGCATTGGGGCTCCCGCTGCAATCGCAGCTCATGGGATGGGGACGTCACCCGTGCCCTAAATGCGCTGTGGGCTGGCGCCACGGGAGATGGATGTTACCCGAACATCTCTGGAGAAGAGAAGGCTCAGAGGGGATCTGATTAATGTGTATAAGCTCAGGAAGGGAGAATGCAGGGAGGAAGGGGACA